>UZAN01040066.1:15227-35827 GCA_900618425.1 Echinostoma caproni | reverse complement strand
GGGAATTCGGTTGTTCGGGGTTACCAGTGAGATAGACCAGATGACGCGAAAAGATTAATCAGACAATCGTTGTAGAATGCTGGGTTTACAGTTGTATCTCGTTACTTTCAATAACTCAGTTCTTACGCAACACCCGCTATGTTATGCTATGTTGGACGTTGCATGTAATTGTATCAACTTTTCCAAGACATTAGAATCGTTGAATTAACCTTTTCCTGACTTGGCTCACGGGGAGTGGCTTCAGCTTGCAAGTTCTCGAGTAGGGTCACAGTAAGGACACAGAAAGTACGCCCCGCTGACCAGCCACGACAAGTATGAGACATCTACGTCAGCTCACTGTGTACGGTACAAAAACACTATTTCAGCACAAATAACATTGATATCATATCCTCTAGCTTAATGGCGGGAAGTTAGCGCGATCAACCTCATCTATTGATGAAAATTGTCGTATTGACTTAGAAATGCAATCATATGCATTGCCGAATCTTGGTAGCGGGGGGTGGGGGTGGATATCAACTTTGATCTCAAACAACTCAAACAAGGATTCAGATCGAATCAAGATCTGTGTATAGATGATAAATTTAAAATAACGAAGAGTTTTGTACCAGAGGAAGGGGGGATTTGATTTGACTCTATGATGAGTTTGTCGTTTAAATGAGGCATGAGCTGAAAAAGTAGGAAGCACTAGACAGATGTTTAGAGTTGGTTGGATCTCATCAGCGGTGGCCAGTGACCGAGTTAGTAGTGTGCCTACGTTCTACCTGTGAGATCCTGAGTTCGATCCCCAGTTGTGCCAATGAATTCGTAATTTTGATGAGACTCAACCAGGTCTAAATAGCTGTCCAGTGCTTCCTACTTTTTCAGCTCACACCACATTTAGGCAACGAATTCATCATGTCGTCGAGTAATTTTGTTAAAACGTCATCTCAAAATTTCCATTCTGTTTTGACTTCTGTTGCATCTTCGAGTAGTGAAATCTGCTTAGGTTCAGAAAGCACGAAAGTCTGTCCACAATTATTGCTATTACAAAGCACAACACGACGGATATTGCAACGGTTGACCTTAGACCGATGGTGGAACGTAAGTGAATTTGACGGGCATTGCCTAGGAGCATTTGTTCACCGTCGACTTGCACTCACTGGTGATGGTGCTACACTGAGCACGCGTCTGTTTTTAAGAACCGCTAATTAGCAATTGACAAATTTAAACACCGTGACCACTTGTCCGTATCGTTTAATGAATAGAACACCATAAGAACCAAGCTATATAGGCTGACCAAACCGAGGTATATGATGCCTTGATTAATCTTAAACAGCTCAATGTTGTTGCGTTGTCCGAGTAACCGCGGTTTTGCACAATCTGTACATGATAATGGCTGAAAAAATACAAAGTAGAACAGAATGAGAAAAGCCTTCGTAAAACGGTTTAAGTGGTTTCTTTTTGGTCACTTGGGTGTATTTATGAATAGCCATTTCATTGGGAAGGTAAATGAATGTGAGGCGAGTTTCTAGTCATTTGAATCGTCACATCAGTGGATCACACCATTACACTGAATGTCGACACGCAGTCAGAAGGCTCGATTTGCAGGATAAAGATAGACTGTTGGTGTTCGAACACCTCTGACTACGTCGCATTGTACGAGTCTGGCGGAGAAACCGGACAAGCTATGCTGAGGTTAAATGTAGAATTTAAGGTAATCGTGGTCACCCACCAGGGCAAAAGGGAGAAACTATATAAACTGCGTTGTTTTGGACACGTGGTGCGCATGTCGCCAAGTAGATTGCCATTGTGTGTGCTGTTTGCCTGGGTGGTGATAGGCGGGCAAAATTAAAGTGGTTAAACTCAGACCTGATACGATGGTATACCAAACCTGACCAGGATATTTGCTCGCATAGGTTGCGTTTGGGGTTCCTGGATGGGGACCTCAGGTTCGTTGAAACTGGGTTTGCACATCGGAGTTGCGCAAATGAATCTGACTGGCTGGGTTTGCAACTGCATTCAGTTCATTTATTTCAGCATGATCCAGTTGGTGAGCCCAGTCACAACACACTGACGATATGATTTAGACCAGGTCACTTTCCGGACTCAACCTCCCATAGATGCTAGTCTGTCTGCATGATAAAGTTCTATTCTTGCCAGTTTTATGTGCAATGGATTTCAGTGAAAACACCTAGACACAACACTCACATTTCCTGTAACAACTAAAAGTTTGAAAGTGAGACACGTCATAATGATATTATAGAGGAAACAAGATATGAATGTTTTCCAAGCGAATTCAGTCATTTGAAGCACATCACTGTAAACCAAAATGCATAGTGAATTAGTGCCTCTCATTGAGTAGTCCCAGATTATTTCTAAGGGAGAAATTAATCATCTCATTATGGTTCATTTTCCTATTCGAACCATCTCAATATATTCTTGTAAGTTCAATACAGGGAATTATCTTCGTCCAACTGGCACACATCAACTGACACCATCACGGCTTTTCTAAACTATTGTCCGTTGAGCTCGTGATGCGCTTTACCCAGAAAAGAGTGCATTCGTCAAGGGATGTGAACAGTCGTGCTCCAAACGTTGTATAATCGTCAAGGCTTGAATCTTATCCTGTCATCCTCCCCACTCTCGATGAGTTCACTTCAAAATCCGACTGTGCATGCAAGACGCACGTATTCGATTCACTTATCGAGTTGAACGGCAGGTGGGCCATCGAACAAATAGCACAGGTATCGTTGGGTAATAATCCTTCGGCGGAGTCAGCGCAAACGACTAAACCAGTTTTACAGATTGGCCTGTGGCATGAACATGTGCCATGTTGACAGAGCATGTGTTCGAGTAATCGAAAGGGGTGTGGGCAGTCGGTCAAAGAAATTGGTGTCCGCGCGAAATATGTGCAATAAATTCACGATGTGTGGCCGTTATTGTCGTTGTCCAATGGATCATGTCCCCAAGTCGAACTGCACGGGAAAGAACTCTATGTTCTGTATAAAGCAGATTTATGTAGCGATCGGGGTGGAGCTGATGATGATGACGATGATGATCTTGGTGGTGGTGGTTATGGTGTTGGTGGCAGCCACCGCTGCAGGCGGCAGGTGGGATTAATTTTGTTGAGGGTGTTGGGGTTGGCCTGAACCACGAAGGAACTTTATGGGTGATCAATGCAACCTTTGTTTCATTCGAGAACAGAGTTGATCTGTGCAATAGTTCTCAGTTAAGATGTTTTTCCTGATGTTAGGTGACGTGACGTGGTCAGCACGGTTGGACTGGACCATAATTTCGGTCATCGGCAAAGAATGGTCACCGAACCACCAGAGTTAGCGTAATCATCATCATATTCGATGAATAATCCAAATCTGGGACTAAATAAAGCTATCCCAACACTAATTGATAATTTTCGGAATACAGAGAAACGGTACACTGTTTTCCTTACTCATATTCATTACTTGATTTGCACGGCCCTCCCTTTAGATACCCTGCATGAATGAACAACAATACTGATTACCACTCAACAATCCTCGTTCATTTACTTTAAATGTCTAAAAGACATTCGTTTTAACAGATGTGAGGTTGAGATAGATAAAATAATCGTCACTTTATGAAATATACTTTGAGCATGTCAAGAAATAGTGATTGCACAGCCTAATAACTTTGCGGCTGGTTGGAGCTATATCTTCTTCACAGGGAAGATTATTAACCATTGAACACAATTTTTCGACCTCGAACTTGTTTTAATGATGTTTTCAAGAATAATAATAATAATAATTTAGTCTGTGGTGCTGTGTTCATTGCTTTTTGATAACTCCTTTGTTTGAAAACTATATTACCTAACTGACATTTTGCTAATTTTAAATTCGTAATGAGGGTGATAATAATTATGATTTTGTGACGGGTGAATGAAAAGTACGTTGTAAATTGTTCAAGAACCTGAAGAAGACATTTACACATTTTCCCACGAAATTGGCCTAATACCCCAAATATGATCTGTCTCTTGATGTCAGAACTAAACCCATATCACGTGATAAAATATCCAAGTTGTCTGACTTCATATGCTTTATTCCTTTTTCTACGGAAGAGTTTTTTCAAGGGAACAAGTATGGTGCCATAGCAATAGTTCAATATGAACTATGAAAATGGGCCGTTTCATCTCCCTTTCATTGCTTCTTATTGTGTGGATAGTAGTTTATACCTATATGTACCGGTGTCAATCGAGTGATAGAAATGTGTGATATCCGATTAAACATCATCGTACATTTTGGGCGAAGACAATGTGCGTTGATTCTGTTTAATAACTTCCCTTCTTCTGAACTCAAGCAGGCAGATAAGTTTTCCGTCTAAAACAATGTTCCATCCAATTCACCAGTCGCTGTTCCATGCAAATGCTCAAAAGTCAACATCGACAGCAAAATGTGGTCACCTCAAGCCACAGTTTACAGGGTTGGGAAATATTCGGATGCCTGTTGACCCCTGTCGAGACGAAACCAATTAAGGTCAAGACTGACGGTTTTTTCGGGTTAAATAACCACGAGTTCAGATTTCATCTTCTTTAGATAAGGCGATGGTAACCATGATTGTCTGGCAAAACTTTGTAACCACGTGTAACTTGATAGTACACTGCACGACGAAGTCACCGACACTTGCTGAAGGATATAAAACAATTGACCGAGAGGTTAAATTCGCATTTGTTAGTCATATTCCTCCGATTAACAGATTTGTTCAAAGCATAGAGAGCGGAGTGGAATCTGATCGATTGCTCAGTATGCTAGGAATATTAAACTATTCTATGTGAACGAACCACGGATTTAGGTTTTTTTGTAAACTGTGCAACTGACAGCTTCTGTCAGAGTCAATTAGTAGATTTCGTGAACTTAAACCATCGAATGTGTCACAACCCCAATATGAACTGAATGAATAACAAACAAAAGATCACCCGTCCCCCCTTGTAGGCCGATTGAAACTTCTCACACAACTCGGTTGCTAACCCACACGAGTGTGCTGTTCATTTTTCTCACCAACACTAATGACATTACGTTTGCCGATGAATTACCTCGAATGATAACCTTACTGTTTTGCGTTATTAACTCAAAAGAATCACTGTAATGTAAGTTAATGTCGTCTATGAGTCGCCTCTCCTGTAAATATGTTGAATTTAATTAAAAAAGATCAATTGTGATTTATATTCAGTTACTTCCATAGTTTACCATAAAGGGACTAGAAATTACCATTTCCTCCCTGATTCGAAATTCTTTGAAGATTGGGAGATTATTTTGTGGAATGATATGACTAACATGACCCCAAATTGATGGACTAAGTTTATTACTGTTCACATCTACTACAATCGCAGTTACCTACATTGCAGAGAAAGGATATCGGAATTGGGAAGAGACGGTTCAATCACTTTTCCCACATAAAATTGAAAAAATGACAAAAGATGGGGTTAAATCAGTCTACCTATTGGGCACATACATTAATTGGTGATCGGAGTCCACAGTACCGAATCATGTAGGAGTCAGCAGGATTCGGGTAGTATTGAGCTGAACGATGTTTAGGCTGCTCGCCCATAGTTGGGTGACAGTGACCGGACTACATGGTCCAAGTTGATAACTTTTATTCGTGTTCCCAAATTATAGAGAATTGAAACGAAACGCTCATTTAGCAGGATAATTTCAAGGTTTCACATACTTAGAGTATCAAGCTTGGATTAGCCCATTCGATTGTTCAGAGGCACCAGACACTCTTGATGGTCTTGGGTGTGGGTTTCACTCCTTGGGAGATTGTTAATTTCCCACGACTAAATGCATTCGAATGCGATGGAAATGTTTGTGATAACCAACAAAGAGCACTGACAGGGACACAAAAAGTACGCACTGCTGATGTGTCCCAAACGGGACGAAATAACTGTCGTGCTCTTAGTTGATTATCACAAACACTTCCATCGAATTCGAGTCTCACATACTTCTTCATTCTCACATAGTTCTTCAACAGAAACAGTCAATTGTGTTATATGTAACTGGATTTATCTGCCACATAAAAAAACATGCAATTTAACTCACCTCAATGAGAGAAGTTATTTCTTAGTATTGTTGTAATGATTTGCACTGCGAACAGCTAGATATATCATTTATAAATGATTTTGATAATCAGAAACTCAAAAAGGTAAGTTCTATCTACTTTAATGAATCTTTTATCGGTTTTGTCTTTTCAGAGTCATTGGCTAGGATAGACACGATAACATTGAATTCGGTCGCTAGGCTGTGACCACCGATCTCACACATCCCACATTGTATTCTCTTTCTCTCGTTCCCTTTGAGCAGTTGAACCTGGATTCAATCAACACTGGACTTAATTTCATGTGCAAACCAGTGGAAGAAAAGTGATTGGATTGAACAGTCTTTCACTTCAAATTGTCTATTTGTTTGTCTACATATGTGTGAAGGTTTGTCTACCCAGTGCCCACATCCACCATATACTTTAAGGTCTCTCTCTCTATTAAATCCTAAGGAACACGAGCGTCGAAATTCCATTTGCGTTACGATGGTTCAAGGATCCCTTACGCAGTCCACATTCGTTTATTTTAGAAAGTCATTCATTCAACCCTATTCCTTTCAGAAACACGAATCCATTTACTGTTTTCATTTCTAACCAGAAACACCCGCACCGATTCCCGCCTGAATGACTTCCTTGATGGCAAACAGTGGATTGCTTGCCTAATCCTGCCAATTCACCCCTAGAGAAAAGCAAACTGTGACTTGACAACCAACTCACTGAAACGATTTGGTCACTGTTGTTAGGACCAAAAGGGGATTGAAGTGTGTGTGTGTGTGCCACTTCTACATGCCTCATTTGTTCGGCATACCTCTGCTTTTGTAATTGACTTGTTGCGAATTGCTGAACAATAGGTCGGTTGTGTGTGTGTGTGTGTGGCACAGGTCGACTTGTAAGTTCCATACCACTCAGTATATTATCAGTCAGAGATGATATTTTGTTTGATAATTTAACAAAGTATATGTGATTACGCATACAACTACTGTCCGGATAGAAATAGTTCTATTTCATATTGTAACGACGATCAGTTGAAACACTTTTTGACACTGAATTGGCCATGCAACATTTATGACCGTTTCACGATGCTTTCTTTCCTCGATAAGCAAAATAACATGACGATGAAAATAGCGCTGTTGATTTATTCCGTACACTGCCCACGTGTAGTGACTAATTAGGGAGGAAGCTAGATTGTGATCAAGGACAAATTGTCAAGTGACTCGTTTGTGCAGAGTTACAATATGCGATCTACTGAACCATTCCCAATTTTCATTTAATCAACAACTGTTGTGGATTGATAAACAAGTAATTCAATTGTAAGAATAGGCTATCGAAAACGGCTTTAAATTTTAACTTCAATCGTTGGCAATGAGCATAATTTTATCTGCGAATTTTGATAAGCAAATGCGTACCAAACGATGTGCGACTCAAAAAAGCAACTTTCAACGTACATAACACAAAGTGGAGGATGTAGCGAGCTCATGCTCACTTATCACTGGACAATGCGAAAGTTAACGAGTTAACTATAGTTGTTTTCTTAACGCAAAAGAAAAACATGAGCGAATAATTACTGTAATAAAGGTTGCGTGAGATTCACCAACACTTCATATTTATAATTCATGAGTTTTAAATATCAGAATGTACAATACTGACAATTTCACATGCAAAGTGTAAAGCAATCCTTGTTTCAATTTTTACTTTCTTCGAGCAAAACGGAGAATGCAACCATAACAATTCGATACCCGGTCACGAACACATGCCTGAACCAAATAATTATTCGATAAACTATATTCTTTACTCCCATTGTGGCTATTTTCCCCAAAACCCCAACACTCCCATTCGCGCACCACACTTGAACCATGTGCTTGTGATTTTATCCCGTTTTGGTTGTTCAAGGTGTTATTCACCACAACACAACGAACACATACTTTGTGACCGTAGATCAAAGCCTGAATCGGTTCTCTTGGCCTGACGGTTTCACATCCTTATAAAGAAGTGTTTTGAAGCACAAAGTCAATCGCCCGAGGCAATTTGACCGGTATTTGTGACCAATGTTTTGGTCGGAGATCATGGAGCTTCGTGCATTTCATCTTCACGTTTTTCTTCTATTCACACAGTAGTAAGCATTCCCCACAAACGATACGTTATGTGTGCGTGTGAATGAGCATGCGGGCGGGCGTATACGCATGTGCCACAAAGCCAGAGATCCTAATTACAAAGCACATAGTGATTTTCCACCCAACTTCTGTAATAACCCAGCGAATTGGACCAGGGTGACTTTGATTGTCATGGTCCAACAAGTGCGACATAAAAGTTAATATTTGCGCGGCTTTTACAGCATTTAGTTTGTCAAAAAGAGCAAGGCTGATGAAATCGATTCTTCTGTCAGCAGTCAAGTTTGATGCTGTCAGATGTGAGGTGTTTACTCTCCACAAATGTTTATACAACCGGTCACCTAGTGAGGTGAGCGTGAAATATTTGCAAAAAATCCATAAGCTTACTTGTCACAAGAATAACTACACTGCTCGTGATGTTAGAATGCATTCAAATAAATTGGATAACCGCAAAATGTAACAACATGATCAAACAGAGAGCGAGAGAGAAGAAAGGCACGGAACATGGGACGGCTGGACAGTTGAGTTTCTTCTTTCAAGAAATCTAGGGGAAGCGGTAAAATACTTATGTCGGGAACTCATGAGTTTGGTGGGATAAAAATGGTATTAAAATAAAATTGAACTCATGCGGTCACAAATGATCGCATGAAAATGTCGATAGAATAGTGAGGGTAAATAATGTAATACTGAACGAGCGAGTGGTGAGTGACCAAATCCGACCGTTAATAAACCGTGATGGAACGAGCGAGAAAGAGAGAACAAGAGGCCAGAAATCCCAATCCGGTTACCCAGATTCTGTCATAGGATAGTGTAAGACCTTATAGGCCCTATAGAAAGTTATTGACGGCCACTAATCTATTCCCAATATTTTTTGAATTCATTCAGAATTTTCGTGTTTCAGTTATAATCTAAAACGGTCATGTTAAATTTTAAATGCAATAATTGTATTATGCATATATATATATATATATATATATATATATATATGCAAACGCTCAAACAGAATACAGAATAATTGTTGTGATCGCGGGGAACGGGTCATCGGAACACTGTTTTATATGCATTCTGATGGTCTGTTGATATACAATATCGGCTATCACTTGAACAATGTGATTTCTTCAGTACATTATCAAGCGAGATGACAGCCAAGCTTCCTTATGGTCAATTGTTTGAGGTTACCAAAATACAATTTCGTCCAAAGCATTACATCAGTTTACTCTTCAAACTTCAATCACAGTATAATTTTTCATCAGTTTTGCTCTTTGGTCTCATCAAAAGAATCAAGCATTCCAGAGCATGGTAGAATCCATCTACCCAGGTTATCTGGACAAATGAAGGAATTTGGAAGCATACAGATAACGCAGACATTCCTGTAAGTAACCAATTGAATTGTTCAAAGAGGTGTGTACATGGTTGCGCCCTTAATTCAGTTTTTTCACTGTCCTGCTACATGTTTTCCTCACAGAATCTCTCTATAATTCACTTCTACATTGTGCAGTAAACACCCATTAGTTCTAAACTGCTATCGTCCCTATCAATACCACGCCGGTTCGCCGCTCCAAATCCCGTAGATTAGACTGCCGGTTTTTGTGGGCGTGCAGTAGGTCCTCGTCTGGTGTTCATCCCACAGGTGTGTGTAATGAAAATATAATATACTTGACCGAATACATTGAGTTCCACTTGGTCACATTTTGTTGTTCCATCAAAATCCCGACACAATTTTCACAACCTTCAATTTGTTACCAATATTCTTGGTAAATTCTGCTTTATTTCAAATAAAGTTATATTTATCGGTAGTCAGTTGTTTTTGGTGATCGAACAGAATGTTCAGTAGGTGGGATTAATCGATTTTCCTATCCTGGGGACTAGGTGAAAGATAAACAAACCAAATCAGATTTAATGAAACAGTGTCCTTGCAATTGCCACTTCGATTCAAAATGCGGCTCATACTAGTACTGTATGAAAACTCATGTCTGGCAGTTCCTTTGTCACCATTACTTCAGTATCCAGGGCTGTGGGAAAAACACTAGACCAGCTGAAATCTTTTCTAGAATGTTTTCGGTTTATTTAATCTTCATGCAGTTCTGCCTAAAGAAATCAGAATAATGTGTCAGGTTGAATGTGAAATTGGTTGTAGGATGTTCTCACTCGCATAAAAAACAAGGTTCAATTGTTTGTGGAATCATATGAAATAATGTTGAGTTCTAACTTCGTGGAAAATCTAGAAAACGAGTACTACAGTTTTAAAATATAGTCTTGTTGTGTCATAATCCAAACGAATTTACTTGATTCTGGGCTTAATGTTATATCACTGAGCACTGATCACGCTCACAAATAGCACCATGAAATTACCTTGTTGGGCGGTCGCAGTCCGTTACGGATCTTTCACAGTGATTAGGCTTTAGACCGTTAAGTCACCTATAAAATCATACACATACATGTATGTAAACGGTATTTCGGGCAAAATGTTCTTATCATGGGTTGACGAGAAATTTTACCATTGGTTTTGAGTGCAGAATTTTTAGTTCTTTTTCCACCAGGATTTGATCATCCGGTTCAGTTGAAAGGACTCATTGAACCGTGACCAGTTGTTTTGCTTTGCTCTGGCTGTGAGCATGTGTGTGTTTGTGTGAGTTTGCTTCTAGGAGTGAGATGCACATGTGGGGGTAGAAAGACAGTGGGTAAGGAAATGGATACAGGCTCGGTGGAGAGAGAGTCTCGTTCTGTCTGACAATGCGTAGAGCAGGCAAAAGTTTCACCTCTACTATCCGTATCGACTGGTTATGAAAATGTCCGCATACCAACACACGTCAAAAGCCAGAGATGGAAGCGCGGACCGAGGCGGGTGGGTAACGACGCATAACGTTCAATGCGGTCCACACTCAGGGGCACAAAACTGGTATATTAGTGTTTTGAATCTATCCAAACAATCCGTGGTTAGATTCTCCAATTGTGCCTTATCTACAACACTTAAATCAACAATAACAGTAACAATAACTGGAAAAGATCCACACTACGTCAATCGTGAACACATGTAATATGGCAATTGAATACTCCATTTGATTTGGTCCAATGCGCCTATTCTATCCGCTTTGTGACTGGGTCTGTTTCGGTTTGGCTGAAAAAGGTTGTTTTCCATAGACGAGCTGAGACTGACCTTGTGTTCTATTTGGGATCGTTAGACTTGAATGAAAAAGCGTAAATATCCATGCTGATTTTCATTGGAATTGCACAGGCATCGAGGAGGCGGACAATGGGACTGGAAAACAACAACATGAGGAATGCAGATTCGATCCCAAGGATTCCATAGTTGTTAAATAGAAGAGTTGAATAGAACCAGTGAAAACCGTCCTTATGGATTAAAGCCTGGGTAACTCGTTCATATACAGCCAGTTCTTTAGATAAGCTATCCTAAACCACATATTATTAGTTAGCAAGCACGCTGTACACTAAAGATTTAAGCCCCGTGATCCTAAAGACTACTGTGTCCAGAGAAAACTTACTTCTGAAGCATGATATGTTGATTCTACGTTTACAGGTATATGCGCACAAAGATGATAAGTGAGACGGAGTAACGATGGGCTTTTCGTGATTCCGCGTCTCTTGAAAACATGATAATTAGAACGCCGGATTTCGATAGGCTGTTACAATCACCTGGTAGCTCAACGCTTGTGGTAGAGCCACATGAGCAAAGGAAAGCGGAGCTTAGCAACCTTCAGAGAACGAAGGCTTTGAAAATAAAAAACGAAAAGTGGGTGAAGAGTGAATTTTAAGAACGGATCAGCGAAAAGGCTGATAGTTGAACACCGCCAAATACAGTGCCACCGAACATGGGGGTCTTTGCCCTAGACATGGTTATCATATTCCACAGTGAAACGTATTCGGACCTTGAAAGGAGTGAAAAGCTTTCCTGTGAAAAAATAAGGATCTTATGGGATGCGCGCAACATAAGCTAAAGAGTATCAAGACAACATGACGGCGAGGAGGAAAATGAACCGCTAAATGGGTTTGTAGTTGTGGAATGAAGTCATTGTAAGTCAAAATTTAGTTTGGGGATCAGGGGTTACGAGTGCAGGATACGGTCATTTGGCATTAAAATCGATTCCAACTTTAGTTACCATTGCGGTTGTTTCATCTGATTCGTTACTGCATTACTTGAAATTCAGTTACATATAAGTAAAAAAGTCAAGTTGATGCCTCTCGTCCAACCTCCCTTCTCGTGATCGGGTGGGCGTTGCGAGCGACACAAACGAAGGAGTAACAATAATTTCCGCGGCTTAACCGGTTGTGCTAATGGTATTTGACTAAAATCGCGTTGACCACTAATATATGGCATATTTTATTTGTGACTGTATACGGTTGGTGCTTTACTTTATGCAATTTGTGGTTAGTTAACGGAGCGATCCAGAACATATATACGGTTTAAAGAGGTGTGGGTGTACGTGTGTGCGAAGACAAGCAATTTCTGAACAACAATTTGCATAATATCAGAAGATTTGAAAGGGGGCATTCGCAAACATAAAGGATGTCACTCGGTGGCCGAGCTCTACCTTTGAGGTCCCGGGTTCGATCCCCAGTCGGGTCGATGAATTTGCACTGCTGACGAGACCCAACCAGGTTAAAACGGATGTACAGTGCTTCCTGGTTTCTCACTTTACGATTCATCTACGCTGTACAGGACGAAATTCATCATCTGAACGAATAATGTTCTATAATCTAACCAGAAAATTTAATTCATACGTTAATTTCATGTGCTTTATAAACTGCCGAACATATATTTTCAAATAAGAACAAACTGTTCAGAAATTACTGGCGTATTGCAGATGACACGTTCTATTCGAGTCAAAAATAAAACGAGGGCTTCAGCTTTGACCCAAAACGGGCAGCATATCTCAACACATACTTCCCCATTTGGTATATTTGGTTACATTTTACAATATTTTACTTACAAGTTTGTAATTACTATTGCAACAGGTCTTTGCTATCTGACTCCGGTGGAAAATATGGGTTATAATGACCGAACTTATTGTCGTCCAGATTATTTTGATAACTTTTGTGTTCATCCATTCCTCTACCATTCAGTCCTACTAATATATGGTCATTAAAATTGGATGCAGTTCGTATCTTGTCGCTCAAATCTCAACCACTATTTCCTCACAATATTGTAGTTGTGCTATCTAATGCTACATGCTAGATGTCACCATTGTAACGTTACATTTTTCTTTGATAGTTAAGAAACATAGGTTGATCAGGTACGCCCGTGGACTACCCTACTCCAGTGAATGAACAAGTGTTTCGACATACATCTCTATAATGCCCATTTGCCTAATTAGGACGGAGAGCGAATCTCTCGATCGTTTTAAGGTCGACAAACTACGTTTGTGTCCAACGTTCTCGTGCGCGCAAATCGACGTCCGCACATGATCGAACACGAATGTACGAGTGTACGCATGTGCCGGCCGATTCAGCAAGTCGGCCCTTTGGACCACAAAGTCAGTTCGTTACATTTTACGGGCAAATAAACGAACAGACATAAGGGTTATTGGCTAACACACTGCACACAAATTCCTCCTCTCACGGTAACCCTAATGGGACTTGTCACTTTCTTGGAATTCAAGGGCCAATCATCTCGGAGATGCATGGCCAGGTGTTTTAAAACAAAAATGCACGTATCATTCACCATACGCGCTAATAAACAAATTGCTCATCCAAATCAGGGTCACAAACGGATACTTTTATGCTTTGGGGGATAGTGAAACACGCGTGCGCTAGCACACACATGCATCCTTCTGTTGTCGGATAAATCCCAACCCGCGTAAATTTTGTACGCGGTGCTTCTAAAGATGGAGTTAATTCAACTGATTCCCGTGGAGACCATGCGCATCACAAAAAAGTGATGTATAATTCATCCATTTGGTCAATGAAATTCGGTAGTGCAGCACAGTGATCAAGGAATTACAGTCTTCAGTGGAACCTATCATCGGTCTGTATTATTTTGAATCCTCGGTGGGAATCAAAGCATGAAACCTTGGGCCGTGAGGTGAAATCTTAGGCTTGAGCTACACGGTCAAATCAGTATGTAGACCGTGGTGTCTGTGGATTCGCCTGTGCGAAACCAAGAACACGTTAAATTAGAAACCTAGTAATGTTTTGTTAGAGAGTATAGTTTATATCCCACTACAAGCAACCGTATTAAAACGCACAAGCTATGCGTATGTATAAATCATATTAAGATGCATAACCTAAAATGGATGGTATTCGAATTCCGACGGTTTGTCCAAATATTCGGGTTACTGTGTACCAGGGGAGGGATAGAGTGCGCGGGTGAGAAAATGACAACTGTAACTGTGAAAATATTTGTCTGTATATCTATACTTCTTTATAGGATTCATCTTTTCGTTTCCGTGCCGTATGAAACCAGGTGACGGAATCATTCAATGGATGCAGTATGGGATATTCTTGCCCAAATAACTCCTCAGTAGTGGTCCCCCAAAAACAGACAACTAACCCCGAAATAATCACAGAGCTCCTGGTAATTGACCCGTGTTTCAACAATGTGACTTATCTATCAAGGTTAAGAAGTGACTCCATCGGTTTAGGGCCACAATGAACGCATGAATAGTCATACTGTCACACTGTTGCTGAGACGGATCAGAGGTAGACATTTTGACCACCCACTGAAAGATAGTCAGAGGTCACAGGAACGGAAACCGAGTAGAAGGCTATTTACCTTGGTTCATAGTTTAAAATGAGGGAAAGGTTACGCACAAACTTATCTGAAAAGAACATGTGCATGTGAACTTAACCTTAATTCTTCTTCTTCTTCTACCTCCTACTTCTCAGTTTGATTTTACAGGCATCTACCGTCAACTTTTTGATAACGGGAATCCACACCAGAGTCGCCAACATTTTCAGCATCATCGGAGGAGACTGGTTATTCGCCCCGATTAGAATATACTTCATTCAAATTGAAAGTAAATATCTGGATGCAAACTAAAGAAAAACCTTTTCGTTTCACAAGGTAAACAAATTTTCATCGGAGCAGACGACATTCAACAATGAAGACCGTTCATGAATGCAAGTTTTGATGACCAAGGCAGAACAGTCTCTCCACAAATCACCGACTGACCTATTATACGAAGGAATTATTAAACATGACACAGTCTATTGTTTTGTAGTGCAGCTTGTAATTCAGGTTCATGATTAATTTCGCCGAATACGGAGGAAAGCAAGCGTGAACTAAAAAACTAGCAACTGTACTGCATTTACGGTCTATTTGGTTCTCGACAACAGTGTGAATCCATCTACCTAACTCGGGATACAGCCCTGTAGGACACCGGTAGAAAGCCTACTCACAACCGGACAGCTAGCATTTTTTCTATACGCGGCATAACACAACTCATCTTCCCAAGAGTGTTACGGGCATCGTACATCGGTTCGTCTTAGCAATAATCTCTAGGGTTACTACTCGGTCGGAGATATTATACCAATACTACTAGTTTAGAGGGAATAGTGGAGGATTTACTTTTGGTGGATCACTTGAAGATAAGTCAACTTCATAGATGAATCCATTAAAAGTGTCGAAAATATGGTACAAAATTTCACCTTCAGTATCGTTAGGTCTTTTTGTTCAATGGTGCTCTTTTGGCCTTTTCACAACCAAGTTCTACCAACATGGCAACAGGACGCTGGCCGTCTAGCTTCATACACGCATCAGGTTGCTTTCAGGAGAACTTTTGTCTTTTTGCTTCAGAGGGATTATCTTTCAGACGAAAACTCGCGGCTTCCTCGGGCAGCGCCTTTGAGTACTTCCTACAACACTCACTGATTCACGGTGAACCACCTAAGGAAGAAGCCCAACAGGGAACAGATCCGCCAGCTATAGACCTCAAGTATCCTTCCGCTTACGTATAACAGGAAATGTCATTGAAACATACGCTGAACGGATCATAGTCACTGTCTTTAACTGTCCGGACTATGGGCAGGAATTATATGACTTCGAGCTTACAATCGTAACATAGGAGTGTATATTTTGTCGCTCATCAATTTCAGCAACTTTAGTTCAAAAACTTGAGTATGATCTACCCCGTAAATGGATTGTAGGATATCACACAGTGATGGCTAAACAGTCTTGAGATTCTGTGCTCCGTTTTGCTCACGACTGCCACTTCCCTTTAATGTCCTCACGTTCTGGATTGCGAATGATGACTTTGCATGCAACACCATAGCATACTTTAGGGTGAAATTCGCCAATTCACCGAAAAGCGAAGTTACCGATTGTTATTGTGATATTTTTCTGTACCGTAGCCAAACCTAGAGAGTGAAAAGCTCTTGACTACATACTTTGTTGAATCTCGTGGCTTCCGCATTACGGGTTTCTTAACCACGCAGATATTTTCACTGAAAGTGAATTCATTTTGACGGAAGTTGAAGTGAGCGAATACAGAAGAGTTTGTTGAAGAGTGGCCTCGTGGACGGCTAAATTCGGTGGAAGCGTGGAGTAATATTCTGTGACGTAGTTCTTATTACGGCTACAGTGCTCGGAGTTATTTGTTAACCAGCGTATTTCCTAACATGCCATGTCTGACTTCTGGGTAGTTAATGTGATCTCCGCATGTGTTAGTTAACCCATTAACATGTTGCACTGGACTTCGATCGAGCCCCCTCTGGTTGAGGATACTTTTTCCACAAAAGAAGATCTGACTACGCGACAACACATTAAGGGAATTCTGTCCTGTGGAACCGGGATACCGGCAGATTATTTTTTCCTTTCTTTGATACGTACACCCAAAGAGAAAAAGCATACACGAAAATCTGTAGACATCTTATCGTTAATACTTTACCACTACTATTTTGTCATAAATGTGTTTTACTTGTTGTAAATGGTAAAACTTGTCATGTAAATCCATTCACAAACGCAGGGATAATTTCGCCAGCACATTCCATTTGCTATAGCATCTGAATGACCTTGAGCTGACTATCTTGATCAGGAAGAACACACTAGTCACTAAACTGGAGCTATCATTCCGCCGAAATGATTTGTAAGGTAAAAATGAAATACATGCAGGTCAGCAAAACCTTAGGCTGATAAATAGTTGCGAAGTCGATAGTAAAGCGATCAGTCACATGGGATCCCGTGCGGATGAGCGCGTGTCCGCTTCACAACTGTCACTGTTCTGTTCGAAATCTCATTACATAAGCATTCCACAGAGTGGAAACATTATCAATGGGGCCCACTTTACACCTGCTTCAAGCAGGATCTTCGGAGGTATTTTCTATCATTTCTCACATATGGAAAATAAACAAATAAAGAAGAGAGAAATGAAACGACCATTGGGTTAATAAAGCATTTTGGCGGCGATTGCTACACTGATATTTTTCATCATTCGAAAACAACATGCCCCGAATATATAGCCGATAAGTCTACACAACGGAGTTTGAAATGCTCCCCTTGAAGGAGCATAAATAAATAGACTTGTATAAAAAAGTACACCATTGAGTCCCTTGTGAGAACGGGGTGGGGGGTGGGTGGGAGTGGCGAGATGGGGGGGAGGGCTGTTTAGGACGGCGAAATTATTCCGGGACTGACTAGGTGACTTTATAAAAAGTATAATCACAAATACTATTTACATGCTCTACGAAGCACTGTTTCATCTTCCATTACCCGTTTTTGCAATGATTTGAAGCGTATACCGTGCATAGCAAATGACCACGTTTTTTCGAATCAACCGTTTACGAAATTCAGATTAAAAATTGATACAATTTTTAATATTTAGTTCAGTTTCGTTGATTCACCGATTGTTTGGTTGTTTTTTGACTGGGACTACAGTTAATTAAAGGGTGATATAAAAAGCCAAATACTATATGATGATTATCGTAATTTTTGGGAACTTACAAACTATTTCAACGTTTGGTTTCAACTAAATGGAAGCTAATGTATTTACTTGACTCAAATTCTATGTTTGGCAGATTCTAACGTTGGTCCGCAACTGTACATCGCGTACAAAATTATTATTGTGTCAGCCATCTATAAAACAAATTCAGTCATCAAACGTTGCTTTGGTTCACACCATAACTCGATGTCATATTTTCGAACAATCGCAGATAAAGACCAGGTGCACTGTAGCAAACCGCTAGCTCAACTGAACGAAAATACCACTGCTAAGAATTACATAATCCGAAGATTAGTTTGTCTTCACTTACATTAGATTACGGTCCGATTATGCGTCATCGGGTTTCGTGCTTTGTACGCTCCCTCTGACCCCCTCCCTAACTCCCAGTTCGCTTTCTGTGTCTCGTTCCAAACAAGTTTCACACATGCGTACATCTCAGTATTCATTGGGTGAGTAAAAGCAAGTCGCGTGGTCTGTTGTGACCACGGCAAATAGTAGCGTCCGGGTGTGCGGTCAATGCGATTTCCGGTCTGTGCAGAGGCTGATCAGACTACCGGTTCGCCTGGATAGCTCTGGTCCACGTGCATGAAAGATGAATTTGCTGCGCATGGGTTTGAGTCCACTTCTGTCCACCCATACGAGCGATTCGCCAAGGACAACTTGTATTCTCGGAAAACACTGCGTGGTTGATAAACGACCTATTGGTCAGGCATACGCCATCGATTGCGCGCCGATACACACTGATAGTGGCGCAATTCTCATTGCGCTCAGCTCCCATCAGACACAGTTGTTGTCGTCATTGTGATTGTCTAGTCGAATGTACACGTGCTGTTGACAGATGCGAGTAATTGAGACTTATATGGATGGACCTTATTGGGAAGGTGGACAGCTGGACGGAAGTTGACGGACCAGTTTTGGGGTGCGAGATGGTTTATTGGTATGAGGACGNAGGGGGGGGGGGTGTCACTGATGCTAGTCGTGCCCAAATGAGTTCGAGAGGTTGATATTTGTGCAAGACCGAAAATCAAACGATGTTTCACATGTAGAGAACGATTTCAATTCGAACCGAGAGGCATAATTTATCTGAATGCGGTCAATCGCAGTCGTCACATGTCCTAGTTTGTGATTAGTTAAATGTGACAGTTGGTGCGGCACAGTTCAAGCAAGAGGATACGTAAGCATGATCGTCTAAATGGTCATCGATGACCTATTTGTGTGCGCAAGACAACGACCGAATAACGGTCCAGTTTCAAAAAGTGCTGACTAATCTTATCACAGTCGAGAACGTGAGTGAAATAGAGCTAAGGTTGACAGTCTTGATCACATCGGAAAGATATGAGCAATATTCAAGAATAAAGTCGAGTAGATTCTTATAATGACATGCACTTACCAGGTATGAAAATTGTTTAATGGTTATAATTCAATGCTCCGACGTAGGAATGTACAAAGATATAATTTTCACCTCCAGAAGAATTTCTTCGGACGGGCTTTTTCGAATCGATCCACTTATGAAGTACTATTGTGATTCGATGTTGTGTGGATGGGTAAGATGCTTCTATCCGAAACAAACTCTAATAAAGTGTCTTTTTGAGGATATATGACAAATAGTTGCATATGGGTGAATTAACGAAAATTCCTGCAAGCATACGACCTGTTTCACGGTTTTTTCATCCTCTGAGGTTTATGTATTCCGAAGTCTATTATGAGGTCATTCATATACTCGTAGCAGTAAATATTTCCCGAGAAATTTTATCGAGTCATTCAGATACTTCTGATTGTAACGTAAATGTACCACTAGTCGAAGAGCGAAAATTAGTTTCATTTGCTTTTCGAGGGTAGGGATATTAGAAATTGCATACCAAGGCGAATTCTGAATTAAATAGAACTGTTGTCATCCCCAGTGTGATCTAATTGACGCAGTTGTACCAAACAAGTCTGGTCAGCAAATCCCCGTACGGATCGATATACGTGCCTTATCAAGTGATGAGCGAAGGCTTAGTCCAGTGCATTATGAGTGTAAAGTTGGTTGACTGGATGAATAGAGATTGTGAGTGACGAAAGGGGGCTGAATGGTTTCCAATCCAACCAACATCGTGAAGAGAGAAACAACATCGCTAGGTTGCACAATTTATACTAAGGGGGATTTCTCTGAAGCTCTATTGGTACAGGTAGACCACGGAAGCCTATTTAGTTGGACACACGTATACTGCTTGACGGAATTTTAACTCTTTAACAACGTTTAAGCAATAAAAGTGTTCCTCGCATTTCTTCTACACATCGACCGGCCAGTTTTCCGTCTTCTGTTCGCAATAGATTCCGCGAACCTGAGGGATCGCAAATGACTACAAATCAACTTAGCGAGTGTCTTTGGGGTGTATGGGGTCCCCTATAGGAGGAGCATCTCTGACTCGGAGGGGTGCCGGCCCATTTGGGGCATTCTCCGTTCTTTGGTCTCCACCAGCTTTCACCCCTCACCTGTGGCTATCTAGATTCAACAGCAGCCACACCCCGGTAAACCGCTCGACAGGTAGGCAAATTCAGGCTGAGGGCAACCGGG
>UZAN01040066.1:0-14293 GCA_900618425.1 Echinostoma caproni | reverse complement strand
TTGCATGCTTATCAGAAGTCAGATTAGCGGGATCCGGCTACAAAAGTATCAGACTCCCGGTATCGATACTCAATACTGGCTGTATCACAGCGGCAAGGAATGTCGGGTCAAAATGAAAACCGTTATCCTCTAGGATTGCAGCAGCACGATGCAATGGCCATCCAGTAAACCTCACAGTAATCGCTGTCTATGCCCTGCATCTCCCGTTTGACAATAGAATTAAGGGTGAATNAGTACCCAAACGGGATTTACTTGTCATAGGGATCTGAAATACTCGAACTGGCCTACAGAAAGCGGCCACGAAGCACACCACTGGGAGGTTTGACCTGGGCCAGGACTGCGAGAATGGTGACAGACTACTCAGTTTGGCGGTTTATAATCGATTATTTATTATCTACACGAGGTTTTAAGATTCGAAAAAGTATGTTATAATGTGACATTCTAAAGACAGACGAACAGCATACCAACTAGATTATCTTCTCAGCCGTTCACGATGGGTTGAACACCATCGATCCTATCATGGGGCTGAATGCGACAACAAAAGTGGATTTGATCACATGCTAGTTTGCGCGAAAGTTAAACTCCATCTAAAAACTGGCAAGAAGAACGTCCCCTTAAAAAGCCCAAAGTACTTACACTGGAAAACCGAGAAATGCCATCTACTGATGGGTAGATCACTGCACAACTGTCGAACGACCCCCTCGATACGCGAGACAGCACAAAGAGTTCGGTTGAAACTCAGTGGACCAGGGTCAAGTCGTCGGTACGGCAAGCTGCTCTACATGAACTAGGCACTGAGTCAACTTGTCTGAATAACTGGATATCCGACGGCACCATCCAGTTGACTAATGCGGCCAGAGAGGTATGTCTAGCTCAATCCCCCTGTATATCGCGATCTTAGACGACAAGCAACACGCTCGGCCAGAAATGGTCGATGCAACTGCTGGAATGAAATGGCGACAAAAATGAAGACAACCAACTTGAGCGACTTGGCAAGTCTCTTCGGCCAATTCAATTAGTATCGGGCAAGGAACAAGTCACTCAGTCTGTATTGCGCAGTGCCTCCGGCGAGCTTATTTCTGATGCGGAAAGAAAAATGTCCTGGTGGGTGGAGCACTTCAGTCTTCTCACTCACCTTCAAATCCAACCTCTGTAAGCGTCCTCCTCGCCATCATCGCCATCAATGGAAGTCTCAGGTATCATCAACTATCTAAAGCCACGGAATTCTGGCGATGAGGATGGGGTAACCGCTAAAACCTGCGCAACGTGTTCTCTAGCCATTTAAAACCCTCTCAATAGCTTACTGTGAGCAATCTGGGGAACTGCACTTTGCCCAACTGGTTGGACCAAATTGATTTTGCTACCTTTCCCTAAAAGGGTGAAAACTACAGAGGCCTCAGTTTAATTGATGTGGCGGTCAAGGTTTTTGAACAACTTTTGCTGAACCGCTTTGCTGATATAAGGCACCCGTCCTAACCGGAGGGGATTCCGCCCTGATATGGGCTCCGTTGACCAAATATTCACTTTACGTGGACTCTTGGAACGTCGACACAAGTTTCAACAACCCACAGTAGTCTGATTCGTTGATTTTCGTGCAGCTTTTGATTTCGTAAAGCACGAATATCTCTGGAACATAGTTTCTGACCGATGATGCCCCAGTTAAACTTGTCAACCTCATGAAATTAAAACAACCCTTTCCTGATATGAACTTCAATAAAGAATACAGCAGTACAGTGTTGCACAATTAATTTTCGGAAAAATTTCGCTGTATCTTTTCAGGTACATACTAAAGTCAAATGATATAATGATAAACTAACAAAGAAGATGTTTTACTAATAAACGGAGAGCTTATCGAATCCGAAGAAAGATTTTGTTCTTTATGTACACGGGCTCAACCATACTCCTCAACAGAGAAGCTAAAGATGAGTTACTAGTGCACGTCGACGTTGAAAGGACGGGGTTACCATAGCCGAAGTATTCCTTATAGCGTGGAAATGAAATCAACCTAAAGAAAAGTTATGAGCTTTCCGATACCGCCCTGTCTTGCTATACGACAGTGAAACCTGCCAACTTAGAGTCGAAGGCTGTCGACGATCAGAAGTCTTCGATCACTGGTGCCTAGGAATCATTCTGGGAGTTCGACGGAGAGATCCACTCTCAAATGAAGCAGTCAGGAACTGGTGTTTTAATCTTATACGAATACGGACGCTAATGCAACGGCGACGACTACAATGGTTTAACCACACACTTCGTAAGCCTGATTACGACCCAATCAAATCTGCCTTAGCATCGCCTCCCTGCTTGACTTAGCGCTGATAGCTCAGTGGTCAGCTGAAAACCTGGCTAAACATGCCACATAAGGAGACATAAAACGTTGTACGCCACTCCATCTAAGACAATGGTCAGCGGAAGACAAGCTGGATCACCATTTGCGCTGATCTTGACGCAGACCGTTGGGCGTGGGCAGCGGCAACTCGAAATATCGATGACGCCGGTTTATCTTCCCCCAGAAGCCAGCCGCCGGATAGTAAAAAAGTAAGTACCTGATGCACTTTCAAATTACATAGACTGTTGCTTTTTGTCCTCTTGTGTCAGTGGAGTTGCAGTGAAACTTTTCCTGGTCTAATTTCAGTATCCCTGTGCCGTTCCCCAGGATCTTCAAGCCTGTTGGTAAACAAAGGTTTCAAATTAATATCACTTATCCCACATGACTACTTATGAGTAACCATGAATTAAATGTTAATATAGGTGTTCTCTTTATGTTGAGAGGTATGACGTCCAGTTTGTGCCGGTTATATTGTAGACAATAATGATCTTGTCTTTCCCTTATAGTTTTGAAAGAATTCTTCATAAGCAGGTGGTTGGTATCTGGATTCCGCACGACCTGGGCGGTTTCATCATCATTTCTGAAACGTCTTTGATGCACGGTCGGGTTTCCTTTATTCCTGGTTCTCCACTTGTCGTTTGTTTCCTTCATTGAGTCACAGTTCTTTTGATGAAGCTAACGGTGTAGCCATCGAGAGCACATGTTCTGAAGATGTGTCTCTATTCTGAAGTGACTGAAAGACTGTTCAGATCATCCGGAATCCACGTAACTCACAAACGTACCTTCAGCCTGCCGGGGATTGTTTTAAAAACCAAACGACAGAACGATGGAGTAGGACAAGAACAATGTCTTCGACAAAATAACCTGCAAGAACTGCCTAAAACATTATATCAGTCAAAATTGAAAAACTCTATCAACAAGGCTACGTGAAGATCAAATGGCAATCAGAAGGCATGACTCGCTCTCACCGATTCCCTTCCACGAAGGTTGAGAAAGCCAACTGTCTGAGTTCGAATCAGTGCAAATCACTGATTAAACTCAGTGAAAATACACCGCACAATTTCTATAAGCTTATCATTCTTCAATCAATTCAGTAAACAGGTAAATCTAATCGGATCGCGTACGCACACTAATACAACTCAAGGATTAAATGACACAACAAAAGATTACATGGTGACATGAGAATGGATCAAAACGCGCAATCAAGAGGTAAGAAAATAACCACCCCCTCCCTTTCACAATGACTTCAGAAATAATTCCAATGGAGGAGAACACAGTGAGAATATTTGAAAAACAGTCAGTAGAGGGGAGCATATATATAAACCAAGGGGTACTAGCAGAACACTACCACTTCACATGCATTGACAATGTCATCTTGGCTGGTGATAAAATGTTTGCAAATAAATTGCCAAGAACGGCGTAAAGGAGAAGTGGAATTCCGGTTTGAATATACTGAAGTGTTTTATTTTTCCTTTCAACCAAAGCGGCCACCGAGTTATCACCAGTTACAAAACAAAATTTTTGGTGTCTGAATATAGAATAAAGATTTGTATACTATTATAGACAGGTGTTTTTTGATCTCAAAAACGAAATACACTGGAACTTGTTACTAGCACTGATGGACGATTATATTATTATTTACATTTACGCCTTCCCTAATAAATGTCACCGTTTTCAAATCTGTTTCTCGCATGAACATTCATCATACCACCACACACAATGAGGATAGATAGGTCTGTTCAGTCTCAGGCTTTTCTTTTTTTACCATCATTGGTTTTGTTCACTATTGTTGAAACGTGTTATCTGAAGCTGTTGTCCTATGTGAAATAAAAACGCCCATTCGTTTTGTTTTCTGGTATAATTTGAGATGCAGAGATCATTTAGCATTTTTTTCGGTAGCAATCATGGACGAAACAGCTGTCCAGTTGTCGGTTATCACAAAGATTTCCATCGCATTATCTAACATTCTTCTCAGACGATGAAAGTCGTAAAATGATCTATGGTAATGAGAAGGATCACTTCTCAATCTTTCTAGTATAAATACTGGTTTACCTGGAAGATAATATTCACAAAATCACATGAGTGTCATGTGGTTCTTCCAGCTTGTCTTAGTCACAATTTATGCGTGTCCATCTTGTGCCGACTGCCACGTTCAATGTCGCACACAATGGTACTGTCTCGCTCGACACCGCTTCGGTAATCGATAAAATTAGCATAAATGGCCGCCCAAACGCGTTGTCCATGTGTTTAAGAGAGTCTACCTCTATGTGATCTGACCCAGAATTACAGCATCATGCGCACAGAATGGACCGTTATCTGTTTGAAGAAGAAATTCGCTCGGACCGATCTACCTTCATTCCACGATATGTTCTACTAGTTTTAAACGGTTTATCTTGGGTGAGTGATTATACTCACGACAAATAAACCGTTTCAGATTTTGGGATGTTTAAGTATTGCAGTAAGCATATACGAATTTTTCTACAGTGATTATCATCTGATACGAGCCCGCGATCTGACGCGACCATTCACTGGTAAGAACGAGTTTCAGCAGTTTGAACCAGCTGAAAGGTACTTTTATCCTTGGTGTTGCAGGAGTACTCTTGGTTCTAATTCACAGTGCCGGTTCGACACGTGTGGTCAAGAAATCACGAACCGGCCTATGCATTGTAAGTCTACATCTGATGAATTTTTACACAATGGTTCCCACAAATGTAGTTCAAAAAGACTAGCATTGACACAGGAGATTTTTAATGATAGCATTTCCGTTCAAAGTTCTTTAGTTACTTCCCATGAAATTAGGATGTAGTTTAAACGATGAGCTATGATACTCATTAGGCTATTTTGAGAGACGCTTTTCAACGGCATATAAAGGACAATAATTTTGTCATGCAAAACCATCTGAGCAGCCTTTTACGAATAGGTAAAATGAAAATTATATGGTCCGACTTTCTAAAGTAATCTGTGTTATCTGCTTGGTAGGGATATTTTGAATGAAAAAGAGTGCTTTCATTCTGGGTTAAATGCTGAAGACAATCGAGTTCATTCTTTATTTAAGCACATATGTGTGTTATTTTCTACTGATGGAAGTTTACAATCTTTCCAAATTATCAGTGAAGAACCCTCTGTAAGTTCAGTTGCATATATGTGAAGGCAACCCCTCCAGAAAATGGAGAAAAGAAAGAAGGGTTGCGTTTCTCATAACCAGAATAGACGTTCCCAGTATGAGAAAGATATTTATTAGTTCACTACATTGATTGAACGTTGAGAGTTATTTGAAGCAGGCGGGTTAAGGTAGTCGAAATGAGTTAACACGAGTTCACACACAAATTCGCTTTGGCCTTCGGTAGTAGTGATGTATGAACACTCCGCAAGTTTACAAGAAAGATTCAGTTGATAAAATTTCATTTTATAGGATCACTGAATAGATAAGCTAAGTCATTGTGTACTTTATCTGGTCAAATCGGTATGGTATAATCATTAACTACCCCCGTCAGAAAGACCGAAAATTAGTCGCACTTAATGTGACCATCTTCAAACAGTTCTCTACCGCAGCTCTAATCAATGGAATCCTCCTCCTATCTGTTGGCCTATGGGCTTCCAATTACTATGACCAAGTAAGTTGAAACATTGGACATCGCTCTTATGACCATTGGAGGTCGAAACCGACGTTTTCGAAATGCTGACCGAACTGGTGAGAAAATATGACGAAACACGGCTGATGATCAATGACGAAACAAAGTTGATGAATATGATACATTTCAAGGTAAATAAACTGGTTTATCGGTTTCATAACCAATTAACGTCCACCATCAGATCATTTTCCCATAAGGATAGATAAGAATTATTTTCATACTAAATGCGTTTCAAATTTATCAGCAGATTTTCTGTGATGGAACTCTACTGAACGCATCGTTACCGACTGAAGAGCAACAGAAAGAAAGGTGACAACCCCGCAGTATGTTAAAATGAGAGATCAGTTATCATATCTGTAGGACGGTACATGTACATCATATTGGACGGATTACCTTTTTGCCTATCGTAGCAGTTTTCACAAAATTTTCATCACCATCCGCTTTCACAGCTTCAGTGCTTGTGATCTGGGCATATTCTACTTGTGTTCGGCATTTTTTCGGTTCATTATTCCTACTGTTCGCAATCTAGCACTGCGGGGAGGGGATACTTTTCCGATATGAATGGTATCCATTAGTCTGTCGTCAAGCCCCGACGAGTCAGCTCTTTGTTGCATTATTTGATCTTTGATTGGCTTAAGCATACTTATCTGATCTAGTTCGAAGAGTCCCAAGTCCGGAGAAATTCTCCGGCATGTTTTGACCGGGCTCGGTCCATAACTTTACTTGATCCCAAAATCGGATTTGTGCCATGATTAATGTTGGCTAAATAAAACAATTGAGAGGAACTCACGCTTCCTGACAGGCAACTTACGTTCACGAAAACTGACTGGTAATATTCATCCAGTTTAACTGTGATGTTGGTAGGGGTAATCCTTTGGTTTTGAAAGAATGCTCTACAGGTTGGTAGTCGGTGTGTGTGCGACTTGAATTGTTTGTCATCCTGGAAATCTTTTTGGGATTTTAAAACAGTCTTTGATGTATGGGAGAATTATTCTTATTCTTGGTAATTTGTTTGTTGTTCTTACTCCCTTGAACCAAAGTCCCTTGGTGAAAAGGTGAGTGTTGCCCTGTGTAGGATTTGTTTCGTAAGTCCCTAATGCTAATTAAACGTTCCAAACAAATTGGCTGGTTCGGCACACAGGCCAAAACGAGTTCAACTAATCCGAATTGTGAAAGCCAGTTCTCTATCATTTTTCAGTTGCACCGCCGCTCTATATTGATATAAATTGAAATCAAGGCACATCTACGTATATTCCCTCAGCAACTCACTTGGCCTTGCAAAGAATAATTCAAAAAATCATCCTGGTTGTCGGACATGCATTCACTTATGGCGCAACTGAATACTTTTCGCTACTCAGAATTAGTGTTTCATCACGTATATCACCGTTTGATTAATTAAATCATGTGTACAATGGAGTTCAGAAAGATGGATTCTCTAATATACAATTTAATGTCGTTGTACTGAAAGAACATACAACTGAAAATTTCTTATAGTTATGGGAAGACTGTGTACTGCTGATATAGAGAAGCACGGTTTTTCTACAATTTGTGAGACCTATCGTACTGAGCCTACCGAAATCGCTTGGTCTTTCTCACACAGAATGAAAAACAACGGACTGTTTATGTCCATTGAGTAGAGCAATTTGCCAGTTTGTCGGGTCATTCCATCAGTGGCATCATCTGTCGGAAGCAAATTCTGCGCGACCAGATCAATAAATGTGTTGTAAAGTTTCAATGGTGGTCTCTACCACTATTCAAAGTACAGAGTGAATTACACGCATCCGGTTGTAACTTCTATCGCAAATTTTAACAGAATTTTCAGTCATCGGTTTCGATTAATTTTTTGCAGGCGGGTTTAAAGAATAAATGACCGGTTCTGCAATTTTCTAATGTCATATTTGCTTAAATGTGTTCTGAGTAACTGAAACACTTCCCAATAAAAGATTCTTGCTCCACATTTGTGGGTATTCATCACGGGATTTAGCAACATCTATTTAGCCCCTTGCTCCACATCGTTCTGGTGTTCTACTTCATTCATATCAATTCGGGAGAGTCGGACTACCCAATTAAATTTGAACTACAACATGGAAATTCAGAATTCATTGATAAAAATATTTCATTTTCAATCCTACGCTTACTCAAGACTCCGTTGGACAGATTCGATCCAAGTGGACTTTGATAGGTTGCAAATTATTTATACAAGGTTTTTCTTGAAATGTTGGCACGATAAAAGATAATTTTTATAAGGTTTACTTGTGAAGATTTACAATTCTACACCCGCTTATTCATGCTATTCGTACTCAACATAATGCATTTCATTTCGATATTAAATTCTTCGGATAAATAAGGTTAGAAACCACACGGAAATCAGCAAGTATAAAGGATATTGTAGATTGCAGATGACATTTGATGATTGATTTATTGTGCTTTTGGGGAGTTTAGAAAAAATGTCTCTATAAATAAATCACGTGTAATATTTTGGTTTATGACGCTGTCGGATCCTCAAAATTCCCTACAGAATGTAATCTTTTCAGTCTTGCAACCTGTTTGCTTTTCCGTTAACCTTGTTATAGCTCAATTGTTGCGGTATTACTGGCGTATCCGACTTCAAAGGACAGAGACCACTAGTCTCATGCTCTCCACGACCAGAAAGACGTATAGTGAGTTTAAAGTATTTTTCTTGATCAAGGTTAATTTTGTTTTTTCTCAGGGTTGCCTTTCAGCATTGAAGAGTGCCTTACACCTGGGCCTGTTTCGTGTGGGTGTTTGTGGATTCACTGGAACTATTCTACAGGTTAGTGTATAGAAGATACTTGTCATTTTATCGTGTATCAACGTGTAAATTCAAAGTGAGGATGGAGTATACATTTTTCACACTTGGTTTACAACAAAAGTCATTTTTATTTCACAGCATAAGCGTTCAGTTATCTCTTCTTGAAGGGAAAGCACAGCAAAGCAAGGTTACACAATTTACTCCAAGGCAGATTTTGCTGCATTTCAAATGGCAAAATACGGCAGAAAACCACAGTGAAAATCAGGTACATCAGGCTACAGACGAATACAACAGAGCCAAATCATCACACTTATCATTGTTAAGGTAGTGACAGATGAATCTTTTCCAAAATAAATTCCGTTCACGGTAGTTCAAACCGGCTGCACAGAGAGAAAGTCAAATCCAGTGCACAAATTTATCCGAACACGTACAACCCATTGGTAAATAAAACTTTGCCCCTAAGAACAGGATTGAAAACATGGGCTGCTCTGATTAAGTTGTATGTGGATTGCCTTCTGTCGGTGACTCTGAAGATCGTGCAAGTTGTCCTATGATAATCCAACCAAGCGAATGATTTTCAGCTTCTGTAATTATGTGCACACGAATGGTGCGTTTACACTTAATTTCAGATTGGCCGACATACGGCAATCATGTGCAAATAATACTATACGTACAGTTTTCATAACCATGTTCGATCAATGATTATTCTTCGGAGAACCAGACCACAACAAAATGAACCTATGCATGCCCACCAATGGCGTGTGCCAAGTGAATAATACCACGCAGGACGCACATATACTTAGAGAAGAACCATTGAGTTGGAAATATAAACTCACACGGGAGCGTATTCATCTGATCAATATTAAAAAACCGCCGGCAATAACTTTTTTGCTTTATTTTCTGAGTTGTCATGGTGGTAGATGGACACATTCACATTTAGACAAACGAATGCTCAATTTCCCTTAGCATAACTTTACGGAAATATAATATCTTTTCGAAATTCATTCGAATTTCTGACGGGCTTCTTGCCCGTGAGTGATATTTTTCACCAGTTTTGTCGGACAATTTGTTGTATTCATTGCCCATTTAAAAATCATCATCATCTCCTTATTCCATTTGCGCTGATTGCATCGACCAGGGCTTCGTGGCCGTCTTCGCAATGTTGCTCATGCGTTGGAACAATCAAAGTTGAGTTGGAGAACACGAAACAGAGCGAAGTGCTAAATGAATTCACTGATCACAAATAAAGCAAGAAAGTATAACATATTTTGGACCAAAATGACACACGCACACAAAACACACTTTCTTTTGAACGAATAAAATAAAGTGATAAACAAAGAAAAGGACGGAGTATGAATTTCGTGGGGGAATTTTTCCGGTTCCAAAACACTTCTGTCCCGGTTTCATTTGGTTCTTATTCCGCTCCGTTTGAACTTTTCGATCAAATTAATATAACTCTGAAATAAGAAAATACTAACGTTGTTTTACTCATGTTTCGATGGGGATTTGAATTGTTTGCTCGCAACTAAGTGAATCTAGTAAAACTGATTAGTGGTTCTTGTAATAACGTAGACGAGAAAGCAAAATACTACTAAACAATAGAATGGAAACAGAATTAGACGCATTTCACATGCTGACATTAATCACTCGGATTGATTACTAGATCAAGGGGAACGCAAGCTTCATCTGGGAAAATAATATGATGCAGGAGCCGTAAGAGATAAATTTATTTATGAGTAAAACAGTTGCTTTCAAAATATGCAAAGGTTAACCCACTTGGTTTTCCAGGGACCGAGCTATGTCCAACGCCGTGTGGTTTTTCTGCAAAAGACGAATAAACTGACTATCAATGAATGCCGCAAATGTTCACAAAACGTGTCTGATGAGCTTGGGAATTCACATGGTTGGTGACTGTCTACTTAAGGTGAGTAATATTAAAATTCTCAAAAACGAGGCCAACGCTTGTTGAAATTAAACAAGTCAATAATTTAGGCATAATTTGATTTCAATATATAGATGTTTTGCTTTAGAACACGTGACCAATACATGGCACCTAAAGCAATATTCGAATAAAAATCACACCTTGCTTGGTAGTCTTTCCCCATCAGACAGGTAGCCTAACGTTTCTGAGTTAAATGCTCAGTCTGATAAACAAAGAAATTTTTGCAGCCCCAGTTGCAGTTCTTTGCAGTCGATTCGGTATAGTTTCTGCCGAATAAATTTGCCTAACTCAACTTGTTCCCCGACGTTTGTTGCGTTGGGATGCGACGAAGTAGAATACGTGGATTATCAACACTCATGGTTTAGCTGAATAAACAAAAATTTCATCATTTCAAGAAACGGAACCAATAAAACTCCCTTTAGATATCAGTTCGACTTGAAAATGGTGCACTTGTTTTATGAAAGTCTGAAAATAAAATGATAATGGAGACAACCTGAGGTCTACGTGCAAGATGATGGAAAAGATTAAACCAGATGAATTAAATGAGAGGGGGTAGGGATGCATGAGAGTTAATTTGTCTGAAAAACATTCGATCATCTTTCGAGTTGGCGGACACCGTGGTCCTCGAATAAGATAGCTAAATTACCTTACTAGGTGACGACTACTGGTTAAATTGTTTTCAATTTCCGTCAGATCATGGACTAACCGCAACCGATAGTGTTCAGTGCGATATATGGTGACGTCGTTGAAGTCTGTTTGAACACATGCCCACCTCGCCCTAAACATCAACACCTCGCAAAAGTTGGACGGATACGGTGCTGAACAGAAACCGATGATTAAATTTTAGCGGTTTTCTTTCATATAAATACGAAAATTATTTGAAAGCATAAATTAAAACTTCATGAGAAAGAGTGCAACCTTCAGGTTTACATTTAAAGTCATTATGATAAAAGTGAAATTAACTTTGATTATTATGCAATGTAAGCGGTTCAAGCTTAAAAATGGAGAAAGGATTATGTAAATCAAAAGATGGTAACTGTATTAAACGTTATACAAGTACAGAGATTCAAAGGAGAACATGAGGTTTCCGCCTTCGGGATGAAAAAATAAGGAACGTGGAAACCGAAATCGAGCGAAAAATGAAGTTGAGTCAGCTACCTAATACCGAAGACACGTTGGTTCTCACTCAAACCCTCTGTCAAATCATTTATCCATTATAAATTCTTCTTTTATTTTTATGTGACTATCTCCTGTGTGATGATAACTTTGTCTTCTGTGTCTCTGGTTGCAATTATCCGTGCGTTGCAAATCGCGGGAAGGTCGGATTACCCTGAAGTTTGGTTGTTGCACCAGTCGCATACTCCGAAAATCACTGAAGATCTAGACCACTTACGTCCAACTTCACTGTAATAAACCATATCTTTATCTGGACTCTTATGCAATATTTCCAATTCGAATAATAAGCTGCATGCTTTTTGGCTCGGCCCCAGGACTAGGGTGAAGGAACAGTCAGCATTTTAATGATTAGAAGTGAATAAAATAAATTTAGGCTCAAAAAAATAAACGACATTGGCAGTACTCGAGAACGTGAAGGGTTTTAGTGCGACCGGCGTGCTTCCCAGAAAAGCAAACGAACAAGAGTCCGCGGACGGTCCAATGATGAGACCGTCGTTTCTTGCCACCAAACAAGGTCACTACCTTTTGTATTCTCGTGATATATTTAATTTATTAGTGGCGTATGAGCTGAAATTGTCAGGTATGGGCTTTTCTAGAAGCTCTGGGATTGTCGAATCTCTGATATGAGTCAACCAAAAGTTGTATGAACTGAAACCCCAATCACCAGCTCTCAAATGATTGCAAAGCCTTTCTGTGCAGGAAAAATTCTCCCTTATAAGTTAGTTAAATTAACTCTAAATTTTTTTATCACCATACAAACTTGTGTGACCAGTTTACGATGAATCATTGTGAAATTATAGTATTATATAAAAGCAATCGTGAACTTGTGCATTCACGCGCTTAAGACTATCAATTCTAATGACAAAATGCCTGGTGGATTAGAAAAATTTGCAAATAGCAACCTAATCCAACACAACACACGCTTCTGATTTCGGTAGATTACGTAAAGGAGAGCTGGGTACTGTAGAACAAAATTAGATCGAAACCATACTGAGTTCAGTTCAGCTTTTACAACTGTGAACAATGCATTTACGTGCGCCGGTTTTGGTTGCTGTTTAGTGACTGCCCTTTGGGTGAAGGAGTAAAGAAAAAGTTGAAATGTTTAAGCCTGTGTCGGAGAGAAAATGAAGGATTCATAGAGGAATAGGTTGCAAGGGCATTCACTAGATTCAAGAGTGCACAACGTTAGAAGCGTGACTGTCCACATCCATGGTGAAATTCACTCTTTTCTGTGTAGAATGGAGCACTAGCTTAACGGAACAATTGTTTGGAAAAGCCGTGATGGTGTCAACTGATAACAGCGCTTAACAAATCAGTTGGACGAAGGTGACTGTCCTGATTGAACTTACAAGAATAAAACGACATGTAGTTACCACAGTCATTAAACGCCTTCCGCGTTCTCCCAACTATCGTGGAGATGGCCCGCAAATACTGAAGGTAACCCTTGGGATACCAGAAATGCCAAACACTATTCGCCAGTCATGGTATGAACACAGAACCAGAGGGCCCAGAGAAATACGCGTAAGACCGATACTGAATTCAGGACCGAAAAATTGTCCACCGGAGGAAAATGTTAATCACATTGCGCGTGAAACACTGCAAACTTTATGCTCCACTTCAACCACATCAGACCAAACTCAACAAACACCTACGGCAAAAAACGTCTGCCGACCGACAACGAGTTCGGCCCCATTACGCCCCTAACCTCCAAGGGATTTCTGCACCGACAACGACTGAAGTGTTTGTATATCAACGCTCAGGGTTTTTTCAGTAAGTTTCCAGAAGTGAAACTGCGTTTTCGGACCGTTCGATGGGATCTCATTGCCGTAACCGAAACCTGATTGACGACTGACATTTTGNGACTGACATTTTGAACTTTGAGCTGCGATTATCAGGCATGGAGCTATTGAGGCGCGAGGTGGGGGCGTGTTGCTCTACTATCATAACAGCTTGGAATGCGAGCAAATTGAGTGCCCGTTCGCTGCTTCCGATACGTTATAGTGTAAATTGAAGCTAGCACAACATGATATCGGGCTGATCGATGTAGTTTATGGCCCTCCTTCGTCAGCTGATTCATCAAATGAGACTTTGTTGCAAACAATGTCCTACCTCCTGTCGTTGAATTTCACCCACGTTCTTATTATGAGTGACTTCGACTGTCCAAAGCTGAGCAACGTGATTCAAGTCAAGTCAAGAAGTGGCTTTAATTCTCCCTATAGGGGATGAACATTCAGCTACTACACAATCACTCTTCTTTGGAAATTACATGTTAAGAAAACGTATGATACGTTACATATACAAAAAGCTAATTTAGCAAAGATTTTGTCTAAGAGTGCCAATGACAAGATCAGCGTTGGTAAGAAACCGTGCCAGGTACGGTATTATAGAAGACTTGTATGTAGTGGTGCGTGCTGCTATATGTTTATACATGGAACGAGTGCTAG
>UZAN01040065.1:62472-94420 GCA_900618425.1 Echinostoma caproni | reverse complement strand
CGGATATCTTCAATAAAAGCCCTGCCGTTATGTGCGTGTTGCTATCAAACGATACCGAGTTGTCTTGACGTCAGTAATAGGGTCTACACGGAAGCAACTGGGGGCCTCGATTCTATAGCATATGTAGTATTACGTTTAAGAAGTACGTGTAACCACTATAGTCAATGAGTTGGCACACTTCTGTCCAAACAATTTCTTCTACGCCGAACTGAGCAATGGTTTTCGAAAATGGCAGGAATCTTCTGTCCTTTGTTAAACCATGGATTTATTCAATACTTCGATGCCACTTAAAATGGTTCCACCCTATCCTCAATATGCACTAGTCTCGTTTCTAATGTGACCCGTTCCAATAGTATTCCCCTAAATGTAAATTGTTTTCCGATTAAATCAAAACTGGTAAGATTTTTCTTGCTAATGGCTCTTTATCAATATCACGTATTGGTCTATTGATCGATTGACCGTAACTCCTTCTTGGTTTCCCAAATATCCAAAGATCACGGTCGCCTTCCGTGGATATTGGGTGACAATACAATTGAACCAAAGGCACCTCAGGTTTGAGTTGAACGAAGCACACACATTTAACCCTTGAATTGGTTATTATATTTTTATCTCGCGTATTTTTTATCATCCTGCATGTGTTTTTTTCTTGTTTCCTTCTTTCCTAAAACGCATTTGAATAAAATAACCCTTTTAAGGAAAGGAAAGGAGTGCTTCTCTGCATGGTTTAAGAAACAATGCATTTTCGGTGAATAAAATAAAACGTTTATTACCACATTCGGAACAAAGTTCGTCAACCCCAAAAAATGTTTTAGAAAGGGATTCCTCCGTCCTTGGGTGACTAAACAATTTATATGAACTCATCACATCAGAGCAAGAGGAGTCACTTTGCGCTTACAGCTTGAGCTACCCAAATGTTCCACTGCATCACAATCTAACAGAATTCATCCTGTTGCGTGACCAGTTTTCTGAACCTTCTGTGTACCCCCGAAATTTCCCCAGGCTCTCCGAAGATTTGGCTAACCTCGGAGTAGATCTTCAGTTCCAAATACATCTATGGGTCACAGCGGTAGTCTAGTTCATTGTAGACACTCACTTCCCGTTATTTGACGGGATCTGCAAAGAACCCAATGTTCAATTGGGTCTCACTCATGGTGTCCAGAATTATATTTATTGTTCCATGACCACATCAGAAGTACAAGCCACAATAAGCGCACTGCACAACACACATCGCAACTCGACAGTTACTTATCCAACCAGGTTGTTCGCTCAGACAAAACACTAAGTTGGTGATTTGAAGTAAGAGCTCCGCTGGAACGATCCACACAGGCCGATTCTTTTCAAATATAATTCTTCATCTTTTGCAATTTCTTCTATACAAATTAAATTTTCTCAAAGCATGCCCGGGACAAGAGTGAAACGTTGTCCGTCAAATAAAGTGCACCATAAAATACTTTTACACCCCGGGGAAGAATGTTAATGGACAATCATGAGTGTCAACTTCGTGGACACTTTGCTCTGTTGTTCTACTCGCCCCAGAAGAATGTAACAGAGTTTACGTGACAATTTCTTTCCACTCCAACCAGGTCTGCACTAGCGAAAATGGTATTGAACTTATCAATCAGAAAGCAACATTAGCTGTTTGAAATTATCACCGACTTAGAATATTTCCGTGTTTGGAAGAAAATGAATGTATCAATAGGTTTCGGTACTGAGGAGGTGGTGAATACTCGGTGAGTTCTATAATCCGGTAACCAAAGTGGCTAAAGTTGGGATTTCGCCGATTGCCGGACCCACACATGTTGTGTTGTAAAGCGATATTCACAATAATATAACAACTGTCTACCAACGTGGCTCAAGGGAGGAAGGGAAACTAGGTAAACCGCATGAGAGACCGCATAATTTTTTCCCTTCTGAAGCTAAATCACCTGTGACCTTATTGTAAAAACAGCTGACAAATGTTGTATTTCGTTAGTACACGCCACCGCGTATGAGTTTTATCCAAAGATAAATAATTCTCACAATGCACTGCCTGTCGCCGACAAAGAGTCTGACTGAGAGCGTGGAGAATGAACGGATGCATTGTGCCTTCAGAAGCGTTCATTTGAGTAAACTTTACAGCAGTATCAGAAAAAAAATTGAAATAATGAGTATTATTTTATCATTAGGTTTTGTACAGTCCTGATTCCATATCCGTCCACTAACATCAGAGGAATGGTAGTTGGCGGCGTAATCAAAATAAACATGGATAACACGGTAAGGTCCTGTATGAGAGTCCGAGGTAGCAGTACCGGACGAGAAATTTGTTTTTATGGTTCCCTTACACCTGCGGATTTAAAAAAGGATACTGTAGTCGGAAATCAACAAATAAATACAATAGTTACGTACAATGGTCGCCATGCAACCCCAAAAACAAAAACAGAATAGCTTTGAAATGTCGAAAGCCGAAGTGTTGCTGTTTGAGTTGCATTCTTTGTTGTGTTTTTCCCATTTTCAGGCTACCGCCCTTAACGAATTCACCTCACAAATTCGTTCATTGCAACTTAAAACGCAATGAAAGAACAAAAAGCATGCCTAAACTGGTGTGTACAGATTTCACGATCATAAAACGAGATCCCTATGATTGGAAGATCTATCGTAATCAACAAATGAGCAAAGATGATGGATCTATCTTTTTCCAAAACTCAGCTTTTGGGAAAAACGATAGCAGATAAACAATCTCGTCCTTGGATTACATTCGTAATAATTGATTTTACACAACGTCCTTCAGGTTCACTGAATTGTAATAAACGGTCAGGGGACTACCTCAGAACGCGAGTTCACATGAATCGGCTTTTAGTAATATATTAACCCAGGTGATAGCATGCGTACCTGAGTTTGTTTTCCGATTAAACCACATGGATATGGCCACTGTGTGTGAGAGAAAACGAACCGCATTGGTCCGTTGCCTCTTTCTTGTCAAATGAGAGTCATCAGCAACTTGTAGCAATACTCTTTGCGTTTCTGTTTGTATCCTAATAGTAAACCTTTCATTTCTAAACCGATACCCTCAGTTAATAAAAAATCAAGTCGGTTGCAAACACTCTAGCACTAGGTGGCATTAACTAAATTACCGTTTCGTTCGAGCCACTTCGGGACTTGTCGAGTATATGGATTGAACTAATCTGCGTTTAAACTGTAAATCTCACTGGACGATCTTATCTTATGCGACCCGTACTCCAAGTGAATAGCATTTTTAACTCACTCACGCGCATACGCACACTTTAGCCTGACACCAGACAAAATGCGTGTTTCCATTGATAAAACCCAACGGAGGAACAACGTGTGCAGATTGCGTATATCAGATTCCAATTAAGCATTGTGAAATGATGTTCAAGTGTTACGATTCAAGCAATTAAAATTCGGAGCAAAAGTGTTTGCTTCACAACAGCTTCTTAATATACCCGCTATTTTTGACATCCATAGGAGTTCATGATTGGAAGATTGTCCCGTACAGTAGCGTTTTATTTTTTATTTCCCGCTTCATGCAGTTGCAAAATCATAGAGTTTCAGACCACTTCAACATTCTCAGGGAGGAGTTGGGGGGGTGTAGGAATGTGTGAACTCATCAATACCGATGTTCCGGATCAATTTTATTTGTACATGCCATCGTAACTGTCAGTCGGGTCTGATCACGCTTGGTTGCAGTATTTGATATTGTAATCTGATTCCATCTAATCATTCAAAATGATATATATAGTTTACTTTATTTTTCTATCTACTACTTAGACAACACAAACGGTTCCTTCATTAATTCACAGATCTATGTTGAATCTGTTTGCCACCTTATACCGGTTTTCACTCACAAATCTGATTAGTCACTTTTCGCTCACACTTCTCATTATCCTAACCCGTGCGTATTACCAATCACCCGACATCTCGTGTCCCAGCATACACTTCTCGGTCGTTAAGACTGATTGCATTTCCGTGCTCGCCCACCCGACCGTTGTCCCTAACCCACTTATGGTCTGACTCACTGAGCCCTCTGGTTGTCGTACTGGGTTGCTTAGTCTTATTTGGATTGATCCCCTGTCCTGTCCGCGCATCGCACGATGACATGCGCACATGTACATCGTGGCATTATTTCACTTATCGTTTGTTCGCCTCCTTCGTTTTCACTTTTGGTTCTCGATTGGTATCGTCCATTTAGCCGGTTCAGGCATACCACCTGTGGACCTTATGATTGTCTATGCAATTGTAACGCTTCGTATTTGTAGTACCGCCTCATAATTCGCAATTGTTTGTAATCGATTAAACCTCGAGAACATTTGGATTTAACTTCTGAGGTTGTCCGTGGCGCAGCTTTGGCCTAGATTTTCGTAGAGATGTTCCATGTTTTGTCTAGCCAGTTCGGAGAACATGGGAACACCGACATAGTTCAGGCGGTAACCGAAATGTGCTGCGGAACCACAAGTTTAGTTTTTTCGGGGGCAAAATATACGACAAAATGACTGATGAGACACTGAAGCTTTAATAGTACCTACCTAATCACACATCAGTGAAGTTTTGCTTGAACCGAATTAAGAAAACCGAACGAAATGCTCATAAAAAGAACCTGTCAAAAACAGTAATAATAATAAATAAAACACAACCCACTGTTTAACAAACCGTCTCAGTGATTCGAAGACATCAGAATATATCATTATTGAAGAAGAAAGACGTCCTGAGGGAAGAAAACCCCATATCACCTCAGATTACTAGTATTGATGTTATCTCGAAACCGAATGTGAGAATCAAAATGATCAAGTGCATAATATGTTTCAGCTCTACCTGTGAGTTCTCGATTACACGATCCCCAGTTGCGCCGATAAGATGAGACCCGGTCAGTTTGAAACAGCAGTCCAGTACATTCTAGCTTTTGATTTCTCGTTTGGTTAGTTTGATAGACCGAATAATTTATTATGCGAAAGTAAGTGACGATATACTTTGAGTATATGGTGAAACGCGCCATTCACAGATCATATAAAGCTTCAACTGAAAATCTAGAAAATACTGGGCAGCAGCTGGGAACGGCCTAGGTCTCAATAGCTATGTTGAACCATTTACCCAAATAGGGATAAAACCCGTAATCTCCAAGATATAACGCAAGTTTATTACCCAATCTATCATCCGGCAGCTGGTCAGACCGGTTATCATTTTGTCCATACACAATATGGTTAGCACGTGTCATATTTACGAGTCTAACCCAAACAGTACACCACTCGTATCGAAGCACTAGCCTCCAGGGATAAGACTCCGTTGGAAACATTTCGAACCTGACTAGAGGTGACAGGATAAGACCTAGCCATAATAATTGTACATTCATCACGATTACCTGTTTCCACTATTACGCTAGAGGCAACTGATTTCCTCAAAACCCAGTTCAATAAGGAGTTTACTTCAACGACGCAAATCATTATACTACCCTCTATACCTTATCCATTACTGGCTAATATGGCTTTTGACGGTGAAATGGTAAGAGAGAAACTGTCAACTTTTCGTGAGAATTCATCCGTAGGTGCAGAAAACATGCATCCTCGAACTCTCACTTCAATGACTTATCCGAACCTCTTTACCAAATTATGTTGAACAAGATGGTAATTCCGCAGTCATAGAAGTAAATGGTGATTTTACCTAGTTACAGACGGGGCTCTCGCAGTGATCCCACAAACTACCGCTCTGCTACATTTCTTGCAATACTTTCAAACGTTATAGAGTATATCGTGGCAGATCTGTTGATGGAGTATCTGAAGAAGCTTGGGATTTTGTCTCCTGCAGAACACGGATTTCGGCACAAATGTTCACGTACCATGAATCTACTTCTTGCAGGAGATGAGTAGAAAAAAATCGGTCGATGCAACCTAGCCATTGGATATAGTTTATTTGGACTTAACCAAAGCATTTGATAGAGTAAGTTACCAAGTTCGACAGCTAAAACTTCACATTACGCAGTAAGAGGTTTGGTTCTCGACTAGATCTAGGAGGTTCTCTGACAAAGAACCATGTCAGTTCGTGTTTGTGACGCACTATCTGAACCTATCACTGCTCTCCGAGGGATTCCACAACGAGCCGTACTAGGGCTTCGTCATTTTGCATCTATAAACGACCTACCACATTTCGTTGGGACAAATACACTTGCGGACGACGCTCAAATTATGAGGACAGTAACACATCCAGTAGAACATTTGGAACTCCAACAAACATCACTGAAGCCCACCGATGGTCAATCGCTAATAACATTGAATTCGACGTTTTCCAAAAACAAAGTTATTTCCATACGGCACAGAACTTGTTTCTTCTATGTTCTTGGAAACCAAAAACTACCGCACGCTACTGTGGAATGGTGTTTGAAGCTATGGTACAGGAGAACGTAGGATGTTCCACGCACTGTGCCAGAGCATCATCCATGAAACCAAAGCAAGTTGAACTACTCCAACGTGCTTTCAGCTGTTAAAAAAGCACTATTACCGCGCTTGCTATCAGCTTTCATTCGACCACACATGGAATAGGTCAATCAATTATGGAATCCATGGTTAGACCACGACACAAAGGCTCTAGAACGTCCATAAAGGTTGGGAGCAAAAATGTTAATAGGTCGGTATAACCAGACATACTCAGATAGACTGCAAATATTAGAACTTTACTCGCCTCAGTACCATCAACTTCGGAGTAGGGCTCAATCGTGACATACCACATACTGCATCAACCCAACCACCATATGATCAGTTGTATCAATACGGCAGCAATGAGCTGATTGGGGTGTCAGGAGCTGACAGCAGTGTAACTGCAAGTAAAACACGTGAATAAAGAAAAGCGAACACAAGGTTTACAAATTGCAGACAGCGACGGTGAGTGGCGCAAAGTTCGAACTTTGAGATGCGCGTGTTGTCGCACGGGGAAGATTCGGAGTTAGTAGAAAGCACCAGGGCAAGTGATCTTCAGTGGGTTGTCAGAAACCTAGTGGCGGTGTATATGTGTGTACAGGGTTGTCGGCTAATAAAAATGTATTGAAAGACTGAATCCCCAGTTGCGGTTGTGTTCGCTAGTTTGAGGTGACAATGTAGAAACCGCAACAATGGATAGAACAGGCTGTTCGTACGAATCATATTGTAATTCGAAAATCGACGGGATTTGACAATCTGAATGACTCCACGAAATTCCCTAGTCAGCACATCACTCGTTCCCTGATTGTTTTCCCTCATCAGGTGTGCATATTCGGTGATCTTTTATCAGGCCATTCACAAAGTCCTACCCAGAAAAAGTATTTTCAAAAAGATTTTCAGTTTACAATGCTGGACGTATTTGTTCCTGCAGGGGTTATGATCATGCATCGAGTAGGCACAACTGCTAACACACACGCCTTCCATGCGGTGTCCTGGGTTCAAATCCCGGACGGGACGGTGGGTATGCCCGAATGATGAGCTTTGGGGAGAGCAAAACTCGAATCCATTGCTTCCAAGTATATGGTTTACTGGAAGAACTGCGGAATGTGCTTGCAGCTGAAGTCTGACGGATGGTCAGTTCCAATCAATCAATATCAATTAACCCACAACACTACTCACAAGTAATTATGAGTTAAATGTGAATGGTAAATAAAACCGTTACCGGTCTTCTATCTGATTTTCCTTGTTTTAAAATACACCCGAATACGTGTTCATCACCGAGTTCTCCAAACTGTCCACGTACTTCTTCAGTATATCGTTCTTCACGATGGTTGCTATACGGTAGCATTCAGCCGCAAATCTCTCGTCTTGATATTGCCTTCTTCAGGTGTCAGAAACCGTTTCTACGAAGTCTAAGAAGAAGCTCTACATGCTTGTATAACTACCAACTGTTAGCTCCAAGATAGTTAGATTATTTTCTTGTTGGGCTGTTTGATGACAGTTTTTTGATAAAACTACTCGAATAAGTCTGCTCCTTACGTAAGATAACATGCGTAATATTAAACAGCGCTCCCAATGCTGAATCATTTAGGGTTAAACTATCCGCGAAAACAAGCTCAATCCCTGCTCAAATAAATGGCGGTGGTTTGCAGCACCCATGAGCAATCACTTCACTAGTGTGACGGTTTTCTACTCAATACAGTATATTGCTTAGGTTTGATGTGCTTATTTCGTTTTACCATTGTGTTTTAGGAGTAAATCACAAACGAGGTATTCATTCACAAAATACATAACCCAGCAATCAATAAACGGTTGGCCATCATTAGTGGGATCTTGCACAGCATAATGCCAATGTGCTCGGAGTGTGTGATTCATGATTAGGAAATAACTCAAACAATGAGCGACAATAAGAAAATTCTGTGAGAATAAGCTTCAGTTGAAGGAATAGTAAAAAAAACTCAACACAGAATGAACTGCTTACAAATTGGAATCAAATTAACGAAGGAGGAAGTGTTTTCAGAATCCAAGAATGTCATTCGCAAAAAGAAGCGAGTCAGAGAACTGAAACAGTCAGAAAAGGATGTTTGTGGCTTCGTTTACTGATGAGGTTATTGTCCTGAAAAGTGACAAGGAATTGTTTCCGGCCTTACCGTCCGCATGTTTCCCACAAATCAACGATGTGCTTGTTATTTTCTGCTCCAGGTCATTTCATCAGACCACTTTATTGGTTTCCTGCTTAACGTTCTTTTTGGAGACTTCACTATAAGGTTTCACATCGCCAATTCATTTTTTTGTGATTGAGGTCGAGCCATGTTGAAGAACTGTTTGGGTTTGTCCGGTCAAACTCGTCATATTGAATGGGATCAATTTTCCTCTGGATTATTCCCTGACAGAACCGATAGTGCGGTCAACACCATCAAACGGCTTTTGTATGAATTGATCACTTCATACTATGCATCAAATTTGAATTATTCTCACAGTTTTCGGAAAAATACTTCAATAGAAAACCATTTACAAACCATTTGTATTTTGACTGTAAATGCTAACTTGTCACTAATAAAATGGCGTCAGATTGGTAACATTTCTTCCACACTTTCGAGCAAGTTGTATCACGAGCATTGCCAAACTGAACGGGAGGAGAACAGATTAATTGAAATCAGTCCTTCAGCCGTCATTGGTGATTTAGATCAATCAGCCGACTGCCGATAGCGCGAAACCGTTGGCGAATAATTTCCAAACATCTTAATACTACTAATAATAATAAGCAATAATAAACTACTGGTATTTTCATAAACACAGTCAAAATGTTTTTCTTATTCTTCCAGCACAACCATATATAATTAAGGTCGAAAAGAAGGAAATGCGCTCCGTCTTCGCATCATTGTGTCATTCTTTTAAACACCAAGATGGACGTTTTCTGTAAAGTTAGGCTTATCGCGGATACTTAGGATTGGTCTGCACGAAGCAGCAGAATCCGTTTTATCAACATATGGAAAAGTACAGATGCAATGTAGTTATCATTGATAATAAGCGGACAAGGCGTGAGAAAAGATGAAAACTCGGCAAGTTATTCTCAAGCTTGCCTTGGTAGATCTTGTGATTCAGGAACTGTAGGCTAGCTAAAACGCTTGATTGTCATATAAGCAATTCTTCCAAACCAGAATGGTCGTCGAATAACAACCTCTTTGAGAAGAACAAGTATTCTTATATTTTTCTCACTCGAGATCATCTCGGTTTCGGTTCGCGACCACTTTTGACAGAATTAGAATTGGTTATGTATAATCGTACTTGGTTGATAGATTACACGTTGTTGCTCCTATTTCAGGTAATTTCACACAACGTTTACAATGAAGATGTGTATAACATTTGTTGGTCTGTAACGTGTTGTTCACGTTTATGCAAGTTTCACTAAACAGTTGTAACAATAAGCTCGTGAATGTTACCAGATGGTAAATAGGCGTTTTTTTAAGTATCCAACTTGTTCCGATGACTAGGTTGGTGATTTTTTTGAAAGTGTTCCTTGATGAAATTTTGCCGTCAGTTCAGGGGAAAAACTGTCTTGTGGAAAATCGTGCATTCCACTTAGTTTAAGGTTTCCGCACAGAAGCTTGTCAGGTTTGCGTGTACAAACCGGCGGCACATTTATCAAATACACTTGGATGAATGCATTCAACCAAAATGAGCCTCACTTAGTGTCGCCCCGTTTTGTCTACCCACTGTCAAACATTGAATTATTGCAAAGTGTTTTTCTCATTTTATAGGATTCCATTTCATTTGCACAAAATACACGTGGCTCCCAATTTTCGGAAAAACCAAACACTGAAACCTTACTTTACAGGATATATCATTTGCCTAAATTTATCGGGCGCGGCTCCATTCCGTTTGCATGTTCGCTCAAATAATGACGACACGTTTGCTTTAATAAAAATGGGTAATTTGTTATGTTCTGACGTTATGCTCTTGAACAGCGACCATTCCACTAGTTTAAATAAATTATTCACTTATAATTCCTTCAACTGACTTGACAGTATCCGTTACAATCATATCATTCACTTTTTATTTATCAGATATCCTTGATTTTTGCTATGATATATAAATGCGTGTTTGATAGGTATCCACTTATCGCCTCATGTTTGTTTTTGTGCAGGATACTAGTGTTGTGAAATACTATTCACTCGTGGAGTAGTAGGTAACATAGTTCGTGAATGCTTTTGAGGATCAAAAATTAAGAAGACCACCGGAGGCAAATTGCTGTATCTCAAAGAATAACTGTCGATTCATACGTTCATTACCTGTCGTGTGGACGGGCACTGCGATGGTATGTTTTTCATTGAATTTGTGTGTTATGTATACCAAAGTGGTGATGTCCCATCTGAAATCCTCAATAAACAGTTATTGACCTTTTGGAACTATAACACTAGAACCAGTCACTGTCGCCCATCTACAGAATCTTGCAGGAATCTGCTGAAATTTGACACCGTCATACAGAAGTTCTAAAAATCCCAATTCATTTCTGCCAGTGTAACAGCATCCATTTACTGTGTAAGCAGCTGCCGATAGAAATAAAAATAATAACAATAATATTGATACTAATGGTAAATATATGCAGGTTGTAAGTAACGTTGTATTTTTATCGATAACCATATGGATGAAAACAAATTAATCAAGATGGATACAGTTCATGGTGAATAAGGAAGTCCTGAACACATTCAGATCACGTTGAACCTTCGTCCACCGTGGGAAACAAATGTATGCACTTCATATGCACATACATTATATATATGTATATATATGGGTCTCACCGAAGCTGAAGCAACGGGTCCCTATGAAACACTTGTTGGTTCGTATAGGCAACAGCATTAATACTAGAGTTAAATTTTTCCGAATTATAATAAACATATCTTGGTGATTCTTTATAGTATTGATTTTCCTGATCCGTTAATACTCAGCACGTTAAATGGTTCTGAATGTAGCGGATACTCCCAGTTCGTCAGCAGTAGTTGACCTAGACCATGATAAGTTAAGAGATAACTAAAGAGAATGGAACAGTTTTATTTACAACATATTAATATTGATAATAATTAAGATGTAAAGTTTGTACACACTAATAGTCGATTGATCTACTTGTGTTTTTTAGGACTTTTTCGAGTCTCTTCGGCATCGAATTCACCAACTTTGTTATGAAGTCATTTTTTATTTTGTGCTCCATTACGAATTGCTTTTTTGCATTCAATGTCCAATGTACAGGTGGCACACTGAACTCTTTCTTCAAAACAGAAAACAGATTTCCAATCTCATCGAGATCCAGGATATTAGGGAGAGGTTGCATGCACTGGACCCTAGAGTCTAGCATCTTTTCTAGAAGCAAATAATAAGCGAATTAGACTCCTTAACTGAATACATTCACAGCCCTCTCGTGAAACATGACACGGAGAATTATCCTGAAAAAAACGATAACTTTCCCAGACGATTTCTTTTATGAAATTCTGGGAACGAATACGAATTTCCCACTATTCATGGTGCCCTTAACTGATCTCCACCAACAAGGCTGACTATGTCTTATCCCTGCCCAGATGAGTAATCTCGACGGGTGAGAAACTCTTTCATTTGGTGGAATAAGTCTTTTTGGAACATTCTGACCACAAATGTCCTTTTGTGAGCCTTCCAAGGCTCGTCGCACACCATATACTCATCGGCGAAATAAACCGATCGCCAAAATGACGTAAGTTGAGATTTGAATTCTCGAGCAAAATGAATACGAGCCAGCCTTTGCTGTGCGCTCAATGCTGTCTTGAAGTCAGCTGAAACCTGCAGCGTTTTAAATGTTTTCTATTTTCATTGCAAAAAGGGAGTATGAATGGCGAACAAATCTTCTCATTGAATAGATGACAACGATTTTCTGCAATGTTTTTTCAGATTAATATGAATTAGGTCGTCCGCCTGTTTGGATGTATTTGGTTTACGACCTCCTCAAGCTGTTGTGTGCTTCTGCAATTCTATTTCTGTCCTCTTCACTGAGATAACGATAACTTGGTTTCGAGCGCTGTTATCTTCATTATAGTGACAACAATACGAACATTCAAAGCCGTGCCCAAAAATGACCTTGATTTCAAGGTTGACTTTCATTAGAGTGGTATTTGTTGAATTCAGTGGATAAGATATCAAATAAAGATTATAATCATGAAATCTTATTTAATGTAATTTTCTCGGGTTTTAAAAGAATTCTATTTGGTTGTTCAGAAGAGTTGCTATAATGCATTATATGTCGGATAAAAAATGTCTATAACAAACAACCGAGATGGCAAGGGTTTGTGAAAATAATTTGGGATATTATGTATATATATACAGGTATTAACCAAACTCGTGCAACATCATGACTTTTCCCGAATCTATTTATCTCATTGCCAAACGTTTTGATACTCTTGCACGGGTCACCCGCAAAATTTTTATAATGGTGTTAACCTATATGGTTGCTTCTTTTGGCCAAGCGCGTTAGAAAAGTACAAATTCTCTATTTCGGCTGTGGTTGCTGACGCATCGACTGTAAGATAACCGAACATCTGTAGATAGAAATAATAAACATTTATCGTGAAAAGAACTTATATCAATTACACCAATTTGGGAGTTTTATATTTTTAATAATCTGTGTGTCCTCCTTTATTTTGGAGCACTTCAGTCAGTCGTTTTAGCATGGAGTTCAACAACTTGGAAATTAGATCACTCGTGTCAGTTTCCTCTAGTATATGCCGTACCCTGACTTCCAACGACCTTTCTCGAGGAAGGTGACTCAGCTCTGTTTTCAACACAGAGAAAAAGTTTTCGATCACATTCAAATCCGGGCTGCTAGGTGGAAACTGAATGAATTCGTTATTTTGAGGTAGCCATTTCAGATTGTATCTAAATATGAAAAAAAAAACAATATATGCATGAGTTTAAATCATTTTTTTAACATACGTCACGTTCAACATGACATGGAGCATTGTCCTTAAAAGTGTCGCTTTACCAAAGATATTCCGAAAGTGGTAGTCACTGAAAAATCCCTTGATCATTGGGACAAATTTTGCACTGCCCAGTGTACCGTGTACAGGAGCCCAACGACAAGATACTCCGTATTTAATCCCCACCCGGATCATCAGGCGAGAAGGATATTTGATTTTATTAAGCAGGGGAATAAATTTCTTTGGAAAACTAGGTCCACAGATTACCTTTTTCCACCTGATGTCTTGCTCGTCAACCACCAGACATTCATCAGTGAAATAAACTGAACGCCAAAAGGACAGGCGACGCTATTTGAATTAGTTGGCAAAATTAATACGTGCCTTCCTTTGTTTGGCATTCAGTGGTGGCTTCATATCAGCTGATCTCAGCTGTGGATCGAATTTAGTTATCGTTTTCCTAACAGTGGCATACGAAAATTCCGGTAAATCTGCCCGTATTATACTGGATATTGGTTTCTTACCATTTCTTTTGAGCTGCAACCTTATATAGTCGTTGTCCTGCTTCGATGTGGTCGGTTTTCTTCCTCCACACGAACGTCTCAATGGAGAAATTCCGTGAGTTATACGGAAAATTGTGCTTCTGTTCACATTGAAGCATTTGCACAGATCAGCAATTGAAATGCCGGATTCATACGCTGTTCTTATGCGTTCCCACTCTTCTTCACTTGTCTATTGGAAACTCTTGAATTTATCGTCCGGTTTGGTGGCAACACAAAATGAATATTCGATGTGCCGCACACCTCAAGCTCATTGGTCGAAGGTTAAATTTCACGTTCCATGCACTATCTTTTTAATTCCTTCTTGATGCGAGATTTTGTGTGTGCAGTTTGTAGCCACATATATTTTCGAATAAATTATGATGACATATCATAATTTACCAGTATAATTTCTTTGCATTGTACAGAAACCGATATGCTATTTAAAGTACTCGGATGGAGCAGAACAAACATCCTCATGAAATAATGTTCATTGGTTAGAAAGAATAGACGTCCGTGCTTCTCTGCACCAAATGGTTTCTAATTTTAAACAGTAACTTTCGAACTACTTCAATTTTTATCGTGACAACCAAGGTCGCGCCAATTCAACTCGCAAAACAGGAGAGCTGAGAACACTACAATAGAAAGTGAAGTTAGAAATAAATGTTTTATACCAGTAGCTATTGATGTATGGGTATGATAGTTGAAGCTGAAAAACATTTCTCTTTTCAGAGTCATGTTGCACGAGTTCGATCAATACCTATATAGATATTCTTTCATTCTGTTGCAACTAAACATTATACGATACCGGTTTCTCCTGTCTATAGGGTGAAAAATGTCGGGTACATTGGTTAAGAAGGAATTTGAAGCAGCTTTTACTCAGAAGTATTTACTCAGGAACTGTTCGTGACATATGAGTTTAATAGAACGGAAATAATAAATGAGGACACCATTGACAAACAATCCAATTGGTTGAGAATAATTTGCGTCGCTCGCCATAGATCTTTATTCAATAGAACGTGCGCGGCTTTAGCTGAATAGTTTACCAAACTTCTACGGCATTCCTCAGCATACAAGAGAAACGAATGGAGCATTACTGTCCAACACCCCGTTTAGATTGAGGAACAACCCGAAAACGAGAACGATCGAACATCCACCCAAGTGTGATAGGAAAGACTTCTGCGATCAGATGTAGTGCATTTGAATATCAATGTCGCCTAAAATTCGAATAGCTTTAATCCTGAAAAGAATGGAGAATCCAGTCGTGTTAAGCTATCTTTCTTTATCGCTTGAATACCTAGAATTGTATTTAAGGTCCAAACGAAATTGTTTAGGGAGCCTCAACCGCAACCGCTGGAGTCACCTGGATGACGTCCGCTGGAACTGACGTTAGTTATTGCCGGAGATAAGAGTTAATTTCCTTTCATTATTTACTTTGATCAAGAGCTTCCACAGCCCCTTCAAAGGTTTTTCATGAGGGGGCCCTGTAGACGCTGGTTACAGCTGCTTTGCTGTTGTTCGGATAGCGGTGTAATTGCTTCACATCGATTATAACGACCGATTCAATAAATAGTTAGTGTCTTGAACAGGTTGCAGGCTGGAGTCCGAACTCAGAGTTTACCTTCAATTGAAAAACTCTTCCACTCGTATACCGATTCTCACTAGATTTATCCGGTTTTAAGATATCTAAGCCGGTACATACAGTTCAGTCACAAACGGTGGTAGGCTAAGCAAGTGGAATTTTTCGTCGCAGTTGACAAACTGTGTACTGTGTCACCCTTTCAAGTTAGCAAAATGTAAAGGTAATGTAAAGGAGATGGTTCAGAGCAAAAATTGTGTTTACACTTCGAACCGGAGATGCTTAAAACCGTGCACTGGTGTGTAACGATATAGGATTTGTCTACGAAAGGAAGAGACAGAAAGAACTTTACGATTTTCATGTATATGATATGGTCGGATGCGTATGACAAATAGTGTCGTCTACTTAGCATATTTTGCTGATTCCAACAGATACACCTAAATGCATGTTTTGACTTCCTTCCATAGGTTTCATGACTTGTGCCCGGCCTCTTCCCCGCCCATGAGGGATACTTAACGTGCGCAACGCTGTTAGGTACTTCAACCATGAACGTCAAGGAACTACGATTATGAGATCTCTTAAGCCGAACGCACCCGCACCGTTCCACTGAGGGGCGATTATCTAACCGTAAACATCATCTCAAGCATATGTACCCAGCTAACTGGACTGGCACACCGCCAATTCATCCGGTCAAACATGTTCACGGTACTATCCTTCACTGATCAGTTCATCGAGTTCAAACTACCCGGCATTGTCAAGTGATTTTGTACTTGCTCGAGTATACGGACCCTGGTAGGGTATGAGAAGCACTCGTGGTATATCGGGTTCTTTTTCATACTATCCATGCAAAAGAGAGGAAAATGCCAAGGTGTGGAGGGTCACTTAAACCTCTCAATTGGAGACACACTGGGCGAGGATCACCAGTTAAAAAGGAGTTCCTGTCTACTTATTGAAAATTGGGTGGAGCTGGACAGGTACTTTCACCATGCTGCATGGGGGGGATGGTTAGTGATGTAGCATTGCACATAATAATTCAGGACCCGTTGACGGAAAAACGATTACATGCAGGGTGCAAACATTTGCTAGTACGAGTTGTATCGTTGACTGGAAATAACAAAAATATAGATGTACTCAAAGGTTTCCGCCCGATTCCGGTGATAAAAGTTCCGATAGACTCATTTCAATGCAAAGAAACCGGAATACAGCTTCAGTGAAGAACTGTGTGAAACTTTTGCAGTCATTTTGGTGTGGAAATGTTGGTGATAACTATGTTTAAATAGGCTGACACAAACGTATGGAGGCATTGAAGAATGAAACAGTTAACTTTCCCCAACTAAGAGTTATTTTCGACAACTCGGGGGGATTCTCCAAGGTCAGTTCGGAGACGAACTGGGGTTGACAGTTACGTGATATGACTAACATGACTAACACACATGCACAAGATAATTCGAAAGAACATGAAAGCTGTTTCATCGTTGCGCAAAACGGTGGCGTGTCACTAGTTATGTATTCTCGAGCAATATATTGTTCCTTTAATTAAACCATAAAGAACGCATATCAATGGGCGTCAGTACTCCGGAGCTGGTCCAGCATTGTGAGCTTCCGAGCATTTTTGCGAAAAAAATATCAGATCTGCAGGCAATCGGTTAGTTACCGCCAAAACAAACCAAATGAAGATCGATTGAGCAACTTAAACAACTACTCTGCAGATGCCACTGAAATGAGTTCCCTTGGCGGAGAGCAAGACAATGAGGTAGGAGGGCTTTTCGGTTTAGTTTCAGATTATTAACAAGTACAGTGTGTTGGTTGGTGGCAAGTGAATTTTGAATTCTGGGTAGGTGAGATTGATAATGCAAACTTCAATGTGTGGCGAGCAAACATTTATTTACTGAGATGTATGATGGTGTTCTTGCTTTAGGGAGTTTACCCCACTTGGGCTTTTCTCTGGGTAATGCCTTCAGCGTTGACGTTTCGAAACTGGCCCCAAACTCAATTAACTGGTTAGACAAACGTAGTGAGCGTCAAATTATCATGTTACCTGGTTACAATTTATTATTATGGATATCCAATACAAGGAGTGTGAGAGTATATTACACTGGCAAAACAAAGTTTAGGAAGTCCCTCAGCAGTGCGGTTTGTGTGTTGTTTCGCGTTTTTTTTTTGTATTGCAGTTTCCTCATTTGTCCAAGCACAGAAATCATACCAATCAATTTACAGATCAAGTAAGCGAAACTTTCAATTAACTATCATCTTCCTGTCTCTAGGACTGTGTGGCCATTTGAGTTGCGAAGAATCTCTGCACACGGTAAATGTCTTTCTTGTTAATCTCGTACACAACTCAAAGATTGATAAATATATCAATGACAGATAATAATGAAATGTAATTGATAATGTGCACAAATCCAAGCATGGGATAGAGTAGCGTTCAAAAGCACCTGGTTCCTAATTCCCATGAAGTTGTTTCCGCTTCAAGGGAATTTAATTCGTTTGGTGTCTAAAACCAAAATCTCGATAGCCTTGGTGGCTCAAATGAGCTTTGCTGGCTGATCCGTACTTATCGCTTTATTTCACATGCAACAGGTTTTGCGCGGCCCTTAAGGTATAGTTGATTTACAGAACCTCAAATATAAATACAGACACGGAAACAAGTCTGCTTCATTCAAATTATTCATTTCATTTGAATGATAAATCAATCGTATAACTTATCCGTCTTTGTATTTGAAAAAAATGTTGGCTTGGACAAAATCAACGATATTCTGCTCAAAATCGCACTTCGTCGCATTCAAAAGGAGGAAACATAATTATTAAAGCACCAGCACTTCAAATGTTGCTCAGAACGTTTGCAATGATCCACCGTCGATTTCTGAGTGATTTAGCGACATAAAGAAATCTTTGTGGCCTATTCTGAGCATGCTGGACTGAAAGAAGCATGCAGGACCTCATTTACCATGCGCTTATTTTTCCCCGTTTAAGTAGAATCTATTTGAAAAGTGATCTGTGGAGCAGCACTGGAGAACCACTTGCTTGCAGACAGCAATTAAGACCAATCAACAATTGACCATATTATGTAATCAATAGGAAGGAAGTGTGACCTTCAACACCAATTCAGCAAAGCATTTGAGTTTCAGGCCTTCTTTCCGTCTGGTGTTAACGGTGTGGTTGAGGTCTCTTCATTAGCTGGTAAACCATATGGTAGAGACCGCTTTCCCCAGTTTGCAGTTATAAGAATTCACTTAGATTTTAACAAGTTCAAGCAGTATCCCTTATTTATAATGACACCCTTATTCCCAAATAATTAAGTGCAATGCAATACAGTTTATCGAGCGTTTCTGAATAACCACAAGTGAGGTTGTTGTTCACTGACTGACTTCATCGACTAAACATGAATTCATGGACAATTTTCCATCAGAAATGGAAAAAATAAATACGTACGCCTACAATTTGACGTGGGCAATGCCCTTTGTTGATCTTTATGGTGTTAAGATTCGCAACACCAAGGAGAATGTATCTGTACAATTAAGAAAAGTGAAGAAACCTATATGTTTCCATACCGCTTTTATTTTGACGTTCGAAACCTTCAAAATCCATACTTATCCAATCAGCCAGAGTATTGTATTGTTACTATAACGCCTGTGGGCTTGAAGCCTACATTTCAGTCAAAAGTGTATCCGATAGATAAAAAGAAAAGATATGTTTCAAACCTTTTAACAAAGTCTATGAAAACCTCTCCTTTCATAACTGGAAGACGTGCTAATGAGGGTACCGCAGAAATAAGATAAATGTTTATCCAAAAGAAAACACGGTACAGGGATCAAGTTGACGGATAGGAGTAACAGGAAATTGTGTGCAGTGAATGGTTGGGATCCAAATAAATCGTATTTGCCAACGTGCACGCATTCAAATGACGCTCCCACAGATTGAGGTTCAAGCCTTCTGGCGGGATTGAAAAGGTAAGGCTATTGACAGTCAGACCACGTTGAAAAAGCGTTAAACTTTTGTCTAGGAGATTGTCAAACAACAGGTGGACACAAACGTAAAACTGGGAAAGCACACTGGTGCACGAATTGGCAGATGGTCAACAGCTGACTACGTTCATGCGTATGAAACGAAATTCGTTGAAGTTTAGTGACGATCTGTTGAACTTAAGAGGTCCAGTGAAAATGACCATCGATTATCGTCAATCGCAATGTCACTGAGGAACAAGTTTGCTCGAATAGGATTACAGATATTTGCTGTCAACTGAAATGACACTGAACATTTTTTTCCAATTAATGTGCATTACTATTGCTGTCTCCCACAACCTAAGAACAAAGTGAAACGTTGGATGACGTGCGGTATTCCAGTTGGTAAATCAGACAAAAAAGCATAAGGGATTCCTTCCGTGCGTTCTGATCAGCGGCGGAAGTATAACAATAAACAAAATAGACAATGAAGTAAATTGATAAATGTGGTTACCTTTTTATGTCGTGTATGCATGCGTGCATGATTGTACATGATTGATTACAGTCAGGAAAGACCAAGGGTAAAGACCTTCTGATCACAAGAGGTGTGCAAGATGTGAGTGGTCGCTAATGACACCAGTAACCACATTCCTTTTGTGTCGCAATGACGCGACAAAACGGAGAATGCGCTCGTGCGGTCTACCTCGTGGTCGCTTTAAACTAATGGTGAGAGATGGCCAAAGTCGGTCTATGCCGTGCAGTCAGCCTATGTAAAATAGGCGGAGCCATTGGTTTAATTCAGTTGGTCCTATCAAGGTATGCTTCGTTGCGGCTGAAATAGAACGGTAGATGCCAGCGGAGGTAGAATCGACTCAACGGTGATCTCTGAATGGGGGAATGACGTGTGGTCGACCAGCAACGTAATACAGCGGTATATTAGGTTCGTTATGGGGTATTTTTATTCTGTTGTGGGATAGGTCTTGTTGGTTAACGGAAGGGCAATGAAAATCTCCTTTTTAGAAAACAAATGAATCAGCTTATTTCTTTTAGATTTCTTACCTGACTGTATAAACGAACAACGCACTAACAGGGAGTTTTTGCGAACTCATTACCTCACACATGACTCATCCGCCTTTAACTTTAACCTGACGAAATATGGTTTCAAATAAATATGATTGTGAAAGCTTGAAAATAAATTCACCATAATTACATATTCGCTTACATTGCGTGCTCTTAATCAAGGAGCATATTTCACCGGCTTGAAGACTTCCCTTTATTTTTCTTGTTATAAATGATTAACTGCTAAAAAGGAATTACTGACCAAACCAAATCTTCTTGTGTGACGTACATTCTTGAATAGAACAACCACATTGTCGGAGCATTGAGATAACGCGGAAAGCTATTTAGCTAATTGAATTAGCACCGAAAACGACCTTGTTTGCTATTTTGCGTTCTAATGTCATGAAAGCTACTGAGTCTTCATTCTTCACCTTGTCGGTTATGTATTGCGTTAAACTCATCTAGTAGTACACCGATGTCTTCCTACAGACTAACAATGATGAGCGTGTCGGTAAGGTATTGTTCGAACAAGATTTTAATACATTTCATAATTGTAAGTTTTGTTCAGTGTTATACGTACGCAGTCGATGAAGATTGAAGAGATAAATTCTTCTCACCTTGTTTCCCTTCGGACTTACCTTTGCAGAAATAAAATGGTAAATACTCTCGCTTACATAGATTTGTGTCAATTTTTTCCACACCAATGAGGGTGAATGTTGCGCATACAACTAACACTATTTTTTTATCTCACTGTCCTCGTACACACTGACACTGACCTAAAACACATACTGCATAGTGGTGCGCGTTATTCAGACTGTTTTACAACGGTTTCTTTACCAAATAACCGTCATATTAACTTTTGAATTATTCCATATTATTGAAAAAACAATTTCACATTCACAAAGGATTTGTGTTCACACCCCATCACCAGCACCCTTCTGTTGTCCCTCATTATCGGTGTGCTGTATGGCAGTCCTCCGATTGGCCGCTTACCCCGTCCCGATCATTGTGCCATTGCATATTCCATAGGAGGATGTAAAAAACGATAAATGTAAACGTATGTCTGGTCTGTTGATGACATTGAGCAGATTGTTTGTGACATATCACCATCTTTCAGGCCCGAAAATGGTAATCGTATGCAACTGCAAAACGACTACTGATAAACATCCTATTGCCCATTATCCACTTCATCAGAACAGTAAAATATGTGTGGGTAGAATTGATATCGGTCAGCAGTTTGTCATGCCATCATTCAACTGTAAACGCGTCTTTATACAGGCATGCGAAACAGAGCGATAGAGTATACCTTGTGCTGACTCCTAAGAACTTGAGGGACGAGTAGCTAACTCAGCTCTATTTTCACCAATACAATCTGAATGCCCAACCATTGTGAATACAGAACGTTTGGACCGTAAACGCATATCACCAAGATGACAAATGCGCATCAGATTATCAATTAAGCGATATCTGGAACACAAATATCGCCGCATTTACACGAAATTTATACTGTCTTACGGTAATCATTTTTCCTCGCAATGGCAGAACATGTTCTCCGTGGTAAACGCTCTACCAGGACAACAAAACAAGCGTTTAAGGTACACCAAACAAACACTGCCAAATGGTTTCCTCAGCAAATAAGATCACACGTCATATGACTGAGTACTTTGTTTGAAAAGCAAGTAATCTGATTTGCTGCGTAGCCAGCCTCGCGAGTACACATTGATCGCAATTCAACAGTAAGCTTCATGATTGGCATTCTATCTTGCACGAAAAAAGTACTAAGCAAGCTAATTTTGAATTCACGAAGCTGGTCGTTCTTTAAAGTTTCGTATCGTTTTTTGTGCAACACGTTTTCATGATTTGTATCCCAGTGTAATCGTGAACATCCTTTGCGACTGATGTGTAGGTAACGCTGCTTGCACAGGTCATTACAATATATTACAATTTATGTTAAGGCTCTCACAGCACTCGTCAATTCAGTCACCATAGTTCAGGAATCTTTTAATTGTTTTCAACATTCCCAGGCCTTATTCATTCACTGTCATCTAGTCCAAATGTGTAAATGAGACAATGCTTCTACCAGTTTAGCTCCTTTCATTGACAACCAACATGTTTTTTCTCTCCTCGTCTTCCTTGTATCCGAACGGAAGTAACTATCTTTTGTAATTTAACTGTTTGTACACAAAAAACAATGCGGTTCCAAATAGGTTTTGAAAACCGGCAGCTAATTTCTTGCTCATAAGGGTATTTTGTGGTAGAATGAAATGTTGATTTCATCTTCACAGATTCAGACAGAAACGTTATTGCAAATATGATTACACAGTCACTCTCAAAGTAAGTATTCGCATCATTTAAATGTCTCTCTTACTTTTAAAAATGAAATTCTCCAAACTATATAGTCGAAGAAGATATAGTCTTGACACTTTGGCATTTCCCGACTAAGTCATCTCAGCTTCATATCCTTTACGCTCATCGCCATTTTCCCACCGTGGTCTATCACGCAGGCCATTCCACTTAATATGCTTGGAAGCATGGTGGTTTGATGACGGATGTCGAAGTTCTTTGCGGTTTGGTTCTCACACAGGAGAACGTTTGTAATTGACAATCTCGCTTCCGGTTCCTTTGGGCTGTCTCGATTTCCAACAGTAAGCATCAAATCATTTTGCCCCTTGAGTTCGCCGGCCAAATTCAATCCAATTCAGCTTCATCCGCTTGGGGGCCTTTGCTTTTTAAGAGCGAACTTAATAATAAGTATATAGATGCTAATGGTTTGAGTGCACTGTTTAAATTTTAAGTGACTAGTGGAATATTTACTCTGCATGGCGATTGCTGATTTGATTGATAAAGAAACAAAAAGTTCACAGAAATGACCTAAGAGCAAATACACTCGATGGCATCAAAATTTACAATCGCACTCGACGCTTCATCAGCCAGCAAAGTAAAGAACACTTACAATCGCGATTCCTGCGCATACACCTGAAAAACGTTATGAATCTGATGAAGTCATTCCGACCTCTACATAAAATCAGTGGATTGTGATCAAAGCAGGTCAGAGGTGGCCGACTATACAGCATGTTGATGATGGCGATTCGACCGGAAAACCTCTCATTGAGCGCTAAAAACCAACGTGTACTTGATGTTGCATAGTTGTGGTCATCTGTCGCCAACTGTATTACGTAATAAGAACATTGAATAACCAATTGGATCAATAACCACACAGTAATTACCCGACAGTTATTACCAGTTTGAAGTCACATTTCAACCTTTCTCACCTCCTCAGGGTTTGCTCTTCATTCCTTAACCAATTTTTTATTTGACCTATAAAATTGTGCCATAATTTGCTATCAAATAAAGAACCACATCGTCTTTTAAGTAAAATGTAGACAAGGCTGGAAATCCGCCAGCAATATGTGCAGCTTTATAGATTCCCCGATTAGTCCTTACCCATCCCCGATCACCAGTAATCAATACACTGATAGTGAAACTGTTTCAAAATCAAAGATGTCTGATCTCTGGGTAGATGATATCACAGATTGTGGCTTTGTTTAGCCTTCCCACAGCGCATCGTTACATTTGTGAATAGCCTGGTCCCGTGAATGTTTTGATCGATCATTGCGGCACAGCGACATCTGAAATGCTTAATTCGCCAATCAATTTTGTTTACAAAGCTTCAATTATGAGGCAGAATGGGAATGAATCTGTTTTGGATGCGCAATGCTTTGGTTCAGATAATGTGCGTTTAGCTGAAAGAAGTTAATAGAGATTATCAAGTATGTTTCATTCAATATTTGACGTATTTATGAAATTTTATCTAGTAAATATATATACATACAAATAAGATTATTGCGACAAAAATACACTTCCTTGGTACAAGTATATGAATTAACTGACAAAAGATTGCCGGATACGCACGCCTGACGAGCGGCAAGAACCGCAAAACCGGTCGTGTGCTTCCATGTAAATTTTATCCAGACATTCACATACTACTTATTATCAAATATTCAACCAAGACCATTAGGTCACGTTTGTCGCAGTTAGTGGCGTCTAACCCACTTACAAAACATCGAATCCTAGCATTAATTCTTCATTTGACTGGCCCTGGAAGAGCTGTCTATTCAATGGTCACCAGGTGTTGCAAACAAGGTTATTGTGACGAAAATACATATATATTATTACAAACAAATTCCTGGAATATAGCGGAACAGAATAAAACCAAACACAGTTAAGTGAAAAAGTTTGTTTTCCTTGATTCAGCAACTGACGAATACGTCACATTTTCATATGGCATCATTTTGTATAAAAAAAAGTAAAAATAACAAATTAGTAGTCAGATGGGGATATTTTGGTAATCTGTTCTCTGTTCCACAAACCAGATAATCTAATCTTGCACTTGAATCTTCTTACGTTTTGAGGGCCATGGGAAACTGAATGGCTTTACAAACTATATTTTGTGCTTAACTGTGTGGGGTTATGTAAATGAATTCCTGAGGTCTCTGCAGTGGTTAGGATACGATTTTAATTGGATTAGATGGGCGACCCCTAACATGGCAAAGAGGACGAAATTCATTTAAACTCACCGTGTGATCCTATCAGATGAGGAGTGAAACGATCGCACTTGTGATAGTTTTAGTTAAAGCAGTGTTCAGCCAAATCGGATGTTGGTCCCCGAACGCTCGTGTTTCCGAAATACGTTACTCTACGCGAGCACATAAAAAGGTACAAATAAAATGCGGCCAAATATAATCATATATATGCTTAGAACGTTCTTTGGTAACACGTCCTTTTAACTGGTTTTACCCTTAATCTCAGACCGTAAGTGTTGTTTTCTCTGCACAAGGCATAACACGATTCAACTTAGAGGGTTAGCAAAACTAGTTACGTGGATTGATGGAGAGGGAAACCGATGAAAATATGACTTCTTTGAGAGTGAAATGTGTGCGAGAGCGCCCCGGAAATCTTTTACCCCTAATCCCTAATCCATCAGCTCGATATTGTCAACTAGTATGCCACTAACCATGGTTTTCCACTTCACAATTGGCTGTGTAATGTTCATTGAATAACACAATGAAATATAAAATAACACGACCCATGACATTCATTTAGTGGTCCCCGAAAAGAAATCACGCCGACGTAACACTTACAGCTCCCTATCGATGAAGATGATGAGCAAACTTTCAAACTGCGTTTGTTCACAAATGATACCAATAAAATATGTTTCAACATAAATACGTCCATAGAATCTAATCACTGGTTAATCAAAATGCAGGCCTCCTCGTTCGAAATGATTGAAAATGTGCAAAAATGTGACAATAAAATGCAAGAACCTTTTCACCACCACATAAATCCGTGGTGGGAGCATGTGCGTTAGCATGCATTCAAATGATCAGGCAACAGTTTGGTGATTGTTTTGCTATGAAGAAAAATTAACAAAGTTTTACGGTGAAAAATGTCTTATGGTGTGCGTGTGTGCGTGTGTTTGTGAAAACTCAACCAGTTTGAGGTGCGTGTGATAAAAAATATACGGTTAAAATATATAGCTGTTCAATTAGCTCCCAATTTTGATTTCTTAGACATCCAGAGAGAAAAAAGAAATGAAGTTGTGTTTGGGCATTTTGGAAATTGTGCAGCAACCTCAAGCGGTCAGCTTTGGTGGTTGAAACTGGAAATCAGTTCACCAATTGATTCTGATGAAGAGATCATTTTTTCACCAATTAGTTCAACACTACCCCTCACCCTTCTACCCCCTCCCGCTCACTAAATAAAGCATTGACGTGAAGTAATGCATTACTGTCAAGACGAATCCAGTATCCTGGGCAATAATTCGCACACACACGAACACATGAAGGAGCCAGACAATCCGTATTCGTGTGCATTTGCATAAATTCCCGACAGTGTGAATGCAAAGGATTATCTGTGTTTGCGATCGGTCAAAGTTAGATTCAGAATGCATTATTCGTCATTTACGGAAAAAAAGACGAATAGTTCTGTTTGTCAATACTATTCTTCCAAAAATGCGCCACACTCTGAGAAGAAAATGATTCATTAAGTCAAACAGTGTTCAACCGGAAATTCAATAAATAACTGAACTCAAAAGTAGAACCCATATGAGATCCGGTTTCGAAATAAAATAATCTGAATAAAAGTTAAAAACGCTCTTCGATTTAGAGGCAAAAATGTAGTTATCAAAACCCACGTTAACATAACCGGCTGTACAGCGTTTCCAATTTAACATATTGACTGAAGCATGTTGACTGCTATTCGTTTTTCTGCATTTTTCAGTTATACTGGCACATGCTTGCTCATATTCGTATTCGACAGAAAAGAAGTATATGCTTGGAAGAAAAAAATTGCTTTTTTGCGCTGATTCCTCTACAGCCTATTCCATCACAAATTAAAACAATATATATCACGACACGTATATCATCCAAAGATATATTCAACATTCCAGTTCAGTTTTCGGAGGTCCCATTGAATTTCACACATACGCACTGGTTCGGTTCAATAATGGTAGATAGGGGGACGGCTGCGTCTTGTGTGATGCTGGCCATGGAAGACCGAGTGCTCTCGAAAATTGTGTTGGAGCATAGGTGGATTCCGATCGCTTTAGCTGCGGCCAGAATCGCAAAGATGAGCGGATTAAAATTTGTTCTTCGGTGGTGTCAGACCAGTGTAAAAGCCCTTTCCGTGTTTGAAGAGCGTAAACAGGTCAACTTGGTAATCACTTCACTGCAATTCCGAAAAAATAATTCAACCCATACCAGTCCACTTTGGGCTATGATATTTGCATTGTTTAATACTACTCCAAGTCGAAGGTCAACATACTTCATACACATTGGAATCGAACCAATGTCTGGGAAGGTTTTACAAATAGAAAAAATGAACCCTTGTAAACTTTTACTCAAAATCCGTTTTGACTCACATCAAACCAACAGTCAGCGGGAAACAAACGGTTCACAACTGCCCCGGTCTCGCTGATTGTAGTCCTACTGTGTTGGATTTGTTTAACAAAAGAACTATAATCGTTGTCGTTATTATCGGAAACACCTTTGTCACTCAAAACGACACATCCGGAATGACTTTTGAATTGGTGAATGGCACGCACGAAGTGATTGCAAGAGTTTTTATCAAGTGATAAACGAGCATTGAGGAAGATTGCATTCAGATAACCACAATCATATTCTGACACAAAGCAATACAAAATGGATGAATGAGTTCTCGGAATTTATTTCACTGTTGTGCGCATGTTGCGTGGGTGTATTTTACTGTACTTTGATATAAAAACCGTCAATGATAGAACGGCCATCTATCATCACCAAATATCAAATCATGTGTACTGGAGAGATTGTATGACGAAAACGAGGGTTACTTGTCGTCAGGTTTCGATACCACTCGACTTAAATTCATTTCTTTCGTAGGCGTCTATTCTTAAAAAACACAGTGTAGCGAATAAGCTCGTTTGCGGTGATTTGTCCACGGGTTAATACATCAAAATTTATATCAAACTGTTCGGAAGACATAAAGGTAGGGGAGGGGGAATCATGACAAGCTGTAAAAGAAATGGTGAGCATTCCAGTTGCATGATCCGATGATGCTCATACTTTCTACTGTATTGTATTGTATTGTATTTGTAATTTGTGTTACCATATATGCTTACATTTCAGTTAAAAATGTGCGCTGTTCGTCACGCAGAATGAAATAAACATAAAAACAAAAGTTAAAGAATGTCGGTGATATACGTTTAATGTACAAAGCATTTGACGTAGTTCATTTGATACCTGTTCCTTTTTTTAAGTAGTCGGGCCAGTTAGGGTACAGGGGAATTTTTATAAATGTTAATGCGAGAGGGTAGCTGTCGAAATGAGAAGAGTGTGGACGGATGGGAACGACAAGACGATAGATCAGGGTGTAGTGGATGAAGAGGGTCATCTAGAATCTTGTGAGCAAATTTAAAACAAGAGTTGATGTGACCATCAATGAGATCTGTGATTAATAAATCAACTGGGATTAGTGATGCACGACCGATTATCACCAAACCACGGCGAATTGTTTTGAAGTCGTGTTTTAAAAGACCGGGAAACACTACAGGAGAGCAATAAAGTAGAATGGGTAAAACGCATTGATGAACGAAAGATGACAGGACTGATTGTGGGGTTCGGATTTACCTGAGTTTACGTAACTGAAAAGATAGGCCTCTCGGGTTTCCCACACAGTTGTAAATATGTGTAGACCAACGAAGATTGCTGTCGATGGTGACACCCAGGTACTTCACTGAGGTCATTCTAGATACAGGTTTATCGTTAAGAATAGCAGAGTCCGTTGGTAAATGAGGAGCGGGACAGACTGAAAATACACTCTACGCACTTACATATATTAGGGCTGAGACCAGATTGGTGAGAAAACTGTTGGATGTGAGATAGGTTTTCAGTAAAAGAATGAAAGTCCGCGGGAGATAAAATTGTCTGAGACCAAAAGACGCCATCAGCATACTTTTGGATGTGCGCAGGGAGTTGGACCGAAAGATCACTAATAAAGGCAGAAAAAGATATGGAGATAGGATAGCACCTTGAAGAACACCAGAATTATTAACAAGAGGTTTTGATGCATTCCTTCCTAATTTGGTGCACTGGACCCTCTGTGTGAAATAGTCGGCAAGCCATGAGAGCAGCTGTTTTGGAGTGCAAAAAGATTCAAGTTTGGAAAGAAGAGATGATCAGAGAACAGAATCAAACGCAGACGACTAGTCAAGAAAAACACAACGGTCCTCACACATGCGCATTGGTTTGAGTCATTAGGAGTTGTTGGTGGGATGGCTGTGTCGTGTGTGGCGTTGAGGTGAGGGATAATGTGGGCGGATTCCGAGCGCTTCCGCCGTGGCCAGAATGCGACTCCTAATCCCCTTAGATCGACGGTTGCAAACTAATTATGGAGGTCGAAACGCCCCGGTCACATTAATCATGTAGGTTGATTCCACCAGGTGTGAAACGATCGACCTGTTAGTGGTCTTAATTACTCTACTATAAAACTGGTAGAAAAGCATACGCTCATGCAGAACGTATCAGTTGTGAATTGAGAACCGTAGCCAGTGGTCAAAAGCAACAACTGTACTGCGAAACACATGAAGTACAACTTGTGGAATTTATTACTAAATCAAAAGTGAACTTTTCCCTTGTTCATTAATTGCAACTGACCATATGGCTTGACCGTAGAATAACATTGTAGAACAACCCATTGATAACTGTTGCTTCTGTTATCGATATGTGGATGATATTCTGTATTTGTCTCGTGAAAGCCTACATTTTCTCAAATTACTGAATGTCATTAACCGCGAACATTCAGAATCATATTTAAATTTTGGAAGCCAAGGGGAATAAGTAGACCACAGCTTGATCCTTTCAATGAACGGACACTTTAGCAAACTGTCGTTAAAGAGACACCTTATAATGTTTATTATATCTATTTCAAAAATGTCCTGTAGGTTGAAAGAAATTCCAACACTTGATTGTCGATGTCTGTAGCGGGAACAATATTTAGAAGAAGGAAAAGGAAGAATAAAGCGAGATATAAGCCACACATTTTTAAACGCAATGCCTGAGAACATTTTAACGATGAACATTTGAAGTGTTAGCTATTACAAACACTAGACGAAGCGAATTGGCTTTGAATGCATCATGCTCCTTTAAAATGTTGCACCACGTTTTACATAAATAACATATCGAATTGAGTTCAGGTGGAGGAAATCGCTGTGAGTTAAAGCCTTGTAAATGTGATCTGAAGACAAATCGTATTTCCCGAAGGTTTTGTGTTGTGTGTACCATTATCGAGATGAAGTGGGGACAGTATTATTGAGGCCTTAAACAGAGGTTTATCGAAACAATTCTGGTAAGAACACCTAGATTGGCTGTATTGAAGTTTGACCAAATTACTCAATAGTTGGACCATTGTAGAAGCCACACAGTTAAACCTCACGATGAATTTCTCCTTTCCAGTCATTGATAAAAGAAAATTCGAAGAATCGATATGGCCAAAATATGCATACATATATTTGCACATATAAAAAGTATGCTTCTTGATCGACTGACTTCAGCTGGAGTTAAAAATGGAACATATTCCGTTGACTTTGTCTCACGTGTACAGAATAAAAAGTACATTAAATGTCTTAGAAATGCAAAAGTTTACATTGTCCACCCAAAAGCAAAGTGCTAGTTCAAGCTCAATCAGATAAGAGAATTTATCTCATACAGCATACAGGGAAGAAACCACCCAACCTGGGAGTCGAATTCAAACAGTATCATGGGTATAAATTTGGGTAAGCGAATTAATAGTTCTGAAAGAAAACAAAGTCTGCGTGATAATCCTTCCAAACGGATATCCGAAGCGTCAGCTTTTCTTCGCGATTTTGGTCAGAGTTCGGTGAAGCGCGCTAGACGATCATTAGTATGACTGCAGATTCAGTATTTGCTTGTGCTGCCTAAATAAGGTGAGGAGGAGTAGTTCCGTATTGGCCATAGTGTAACGAGAAGGCAATTTGGCTGCCAAAACGTTTATTGATTCAATTCCAAAACAACTGGTGCATGCGTTTAAATATATACAATCATTTCCTAAACGTGCGACACGATGATTCATGCCTCATCCTTTTGGTCAATCCCTGATCGTTTTCGTTCGCACTTGGCACGTACGTTGCCTCTTCTTCCGCTTGCCGTTCCAACTGGTTTAACCCAATCGTAGTGCGAGATGCGTTGATCAGTAGCTATGACGTTGTGCTAGTCGGTGGACACCTTTCTGTCTAGATTCGGATTGTCCGTCGGGCTGTAATTGTCAATTCGTTCGTTTTCAGTGGTAGTCGACGTTGTCTCACGAGGTACTTCTAGCCTCTACGTCTGCGCGTCTGGTTGGATAGGCCCTATTCTTGATCCGTTCGCTAGCCGGGGCTCTCTTTGTGCCTCGTTTCATCACAATAAGGCTTCATTCGTGATTTAACTTAGTGCCATTTTTCACAAAATGTTTGATGCGGAGAAATTACTACCTACGTCTTAGCATACGATACAATACACATTATTTTCCTGAGATTTCCTGAGATAACGTAAAGTGATCCAGTTGTCTTTTCAGTTGATACATGCTCGAAAATCATCCTTTTATTCGGAAATAAGTTTTTCAGCATCCAACTTAAGGTGTTGTTTTGATACATTTGATACATCACACGAAATACCTTTAGCACCTTCACATTCCGCAATTACTTGCTGGTATTCATACACGGGATAGTGAAATTTGGCGTGATTATGCATGATCCAATCACCGAATCTGAGGGGGGAGAGGTGGGCTCATATACCGATTGAACAGGTGATTCTACAAACTCCACTTCAATCCGGATACTGTTTCTGGGAGATAAAAATTATTTGACTGTACCTGCTAATCAAATGAGTCAAATATTCTGTTGGTAAAAGAAGCCAACCATTGTGTTCAGAATTGGAAAGCAGCCATTGATCGTTTCAATTTCGAA
>UZAN01040065.1:45035-61688 GCA_900618425.1 Echinostoma caproni | reverse complement strand
CAATTTTGCGATCCTCTTGGAGCTTTGATGCAGTACGTAGACGTTACCAAACAATTTTCTAGGTCCTGCAATAACTCCCATGTAAATTAAAATTGTACGTGTTTTTGTAAATGTTTTTGACTACCGGTCAAGTCCCTACGCGAATCACGATAGAATGAATGGGCTTAATTCACTTAACGAATTATTGTTATGCATCCAGTGATCCAACGCTATCTCTTTGGCCAAAATCAATAAAGAAATCCTCGGTGGCATGAACAAACTGCTAAATGTATATTGACGGTCACCGGATTTAGGTTTCAGTAACTGAAAAAATCAATATAACTGGACCCTTTCGCAGGTCTTTTTTCGTTCCTAAAAATTTTGTGATAATCCTGTGCTATGCGTTCGGAACGCTACAGATGAAGAAATAACAATTTGGTAAACATTTTTCAGTTATTGAAAATCCCCAACACGTGATACAACCGTGCGCAGAGTAAGCACATCTCACATATAATTNTTACTAAGTGATGCAAACAGAGCATTCTTCATTTCTATTAATTTGAGAAGGAACACTAGAGATGACACGATTAAATTCGACCAAAGTTATGAGTAGACACCACATGGCTGAGATGCAACTCGCGTTCTTTTCTATAACCGTATTTTGCTTACTGTTTAGAGACGGGACACGGTGAAGACAACCCCAGGTTGCACTCACCATTTCGCTTGTTCTTGTGCATCGGATTATGTGAATGATCACGTGGGAATTATGCTTGCGTTCTACCTGTGAGGTATCAGGTTCGCGATCTTTAGCTGGATCGATGGGTTCACACCAACGGTTCTATGCTTCCTGGGCTTTCGGTTCCCACCTCATTTGCTCTGTATGTGACAAAATCATTATGAAAGCAATGATATCAGTTGCATCACTAGACACCTGGTGGACGGTAACCAGGAGGATTACCCCAACCGGTTTGTTATGGGCTGTTTTGTCGCACATTCGTCGTGCAAATGGCATAATGCACAGATCAACACTAAAGGAAACAGCAACTGGTAATTATATTTACTGTCAGTAATAATTTAATCTAAATGTTTCCCTATTGTCAAATACTCCTAATACATTGATGAGGAAGGAGATCGATTGGCCACGTTAGTAGGTATCTCACACCAAAAGTTGTGAGTACAATGTGAGTCAGTTAAGCCGCAATTGTAAATACACTTCCTCTTTCTTCAAACCCGAATGTCTCTTTGTTGCTTTTTTCCAGCGAAATTTCATTATTTTTCGTTGATTCTTAAAAGGAATTTTGGAAAAACGTATTATTTTGAAGTGGGGGCATGTTGTGTTTGCTTCTGTGAACCGGGTGACTACAATTTTTCGCAGCTATATGCACACTGATTTGGTAAACGAACTCCAAAAATCCTGGTTTGTTTCCAACCTCACTGACGTTAACCGATACAGTCCTTGATTTTTCGCATTTTACCTCCAAATCAGAAAATGCTTTTCAGTAATAGTGCAGGGTTTTTTCTTGTTGTATTGTGAATCGCTCCCAGTCACCCAGTCTCGCTATTGAGAGGAAGAGTTTTGGCTTGACATGATTTGATCTAGTAGCAAACACTGAAAATAATGAACTTCAAATTAAGCTGTTAAAGATTCGCTCACTTTTGCACTTGAGCTCCGTATATGCATGTTCGACGAAAATCTTTATTCTCTACGAGAGAGTACCGGGTACTCATACATTAGGAGTGACGGTTACCACTTTACCGGTGGTGTGATTATGAGGCCATTTATTCAAATCATTCATATATATATATATATTTATATCATTACATCAGTATTGCAGATGCCTGTTCATAGAGGACTGGTAAATCTGATGCAAATGGAATACCATTCTCATGGTATCCCTACGCGAAATTACTACTTCAGTTGTTTATATTATTACCAAAAGGGATTCATACATTGACGAAGATACGTTTTTGGCAAGTCAACTTGATTTCATACATTACAGTTTTGTGGCCTAAAATTATCTAGGGCCTACCAAGAAATTTCGGAATTCTAGGAAGATGCTTACCCTTCTGGAAGTGAGAAAAATCGGACAAGCACCATGCGATTGATGATCGGCTTAGGGTGAGATTTGAGACACTAAGACGGATGGGTCACAGGAAGATCGTCAAATCAGTGTTTGAATGTGCTTGTGTTTGATGTGTCTATCCATCTTTCAAATCATTATTGCCTTTCGCAAATGCACATTTGTGTTCAATTGTTATACTGTTTTGGGATGAAGCCGATGTCCACTTAACTAAATGTATGTGTGCATACTTCATACCTCTTAGGTACAATAATGAAGATTCAATAAAATGGAAGAGAATCAATTTGGTTTCACGCAGTAACAACCATGAAAGGATTACATGCACATAATAACTTCTGAACTGGATAAATCAGTAACAGTGGTATTGCAGTTTATCAAATAGAACAAACAACGTATAAGTGAAAGTTTGTCGCGGATAATCAAGGTGGTTCTGTCCTCTAGTATGAGTTTTGCTACCTTACCGGCCGAAATCGCGATCATCACCGTTAAAACAGAGCTCGAATAAGTTTGGGGTGAACTTTGCATATTTGACTAAAACTCACAGAGAGGTGAGCGTGGGGTATTGGTTGATCTCACGTACCACCATTTGCAGGCCAATCACACGGTTCTGCGTACTCGAGAGAAAAAAACAGCACAAATAAGCTTCCAAATAGTTGCACAACAATGTACACTAAAATGGTTAGTCAGACCGACAAGGGATTTGTAAGGCGCTTATGAATTGTACTGATATTCGCAATACTCGACACCAAAAAAGTTCACGAAGTGTCTCCAATATTGCACAAGTGTTTGGACTGCTCCACCTTTGTGTTGGATGTGCGAACTATCATATCTATAATAAACTCTCCACACCGATTAGCGGCCCATTGGTTGGAGAAACTAATTTCAATTACGAGATCTTCTGTTCTCTTATTTCAGCGTGAAGGACACATTTGACTATAATAATCTAATCCAATATATTATTCTAATACATTCTGTCATTGTCTCGAAGTGTATATATTTCTTTCAAAATAATTAGTATGTGAATGACTAGACGAAATTCCCCTGGAAACACACGACCTGTTTCGCGGTTCTTGCCGCTTGTCAGGCATGCGTATCCGGTAATCTTTCGTCAGCTCAATCATATACTTTTACCCAGGAAGTGTATTTTCGTCATAATAACCTTGTTTGCAACACCGGGTAACCATTGAATATACATATATATCTACTGGAGAATTTCGCAATGCTCGGGCTTGACATCAAATCAATTGCTTGTTGATTAGATAAATCACTTCATCGCTTTTGTACGACAAATTGAAAAAGAATCCTTTTTCAAGCAGGTATTGTTTTTTCCACTTTTAGTTTTGCGTTAATTTGCGCAGCGGTTCCATTGTTTAAAGAGATTTTTGAGCATGAATAGAATAGTGTACGAACCAGATGAACTATATATTACATGGAAACGAAGCTCGTGAAATGTGAATATAAACTAAACCTCACGGTCTATTAAAAGACGGATCATTTAATTGATCGTGTAGACGAGTTTTTCCGTCTTTTTGCCCATTTTGTGACGTTTTGTCTGTTGTAACTAACACTCTTTTTTGTGTTTGTTGTTTCACTAATTATAAAAGTCCCCTCTACTGTAATATTTGTGTTTGTCAAACAGACCTTGGCTCGGGCTGGTCCTTGTTCCCAACAGAGGGTCACAGTGAATCTCATCGAATTTGAACCTGCAGAATAGGTATTTTGATTTTTAGAATCAACTTGGTTCTTCTGGACCGGAAAAAAGTGCAGATTGGTCTAATAAGGATATCCACAGCCATAACAGATTGCTATAGATGAACTTCAAACAGTCCGATTTAGTAACCGATGATTGCCAGATAGTTATCAGTCCAGAGGTAAAAATATATCGTTTGTCACAGTCCATCACGGTTGATTTTGTACTGAGTACACATTGAGCGGTAGCACAATTTATTTACCCCAGGAATCTACACATTGAACACTGCTGTGTTCGAAAAGTAATTCATCTCTAGGGATGGATAACTGCTATCCACAAAGCCTTATCAATCTGCTAAGTGACATAGCTTAGCCATTAAGTGGACTACTCCAACTTATTCTAGACAATATTGTGCTTCTACAAACGTGAAAATAAGGAGTAAAGTAACCTCTATGTACAAAGCCGACTGTCGTGGTGACCCCGGTGACTACCTCCTCGTCGCTTTCTCTACGTGTTATTTAAAATCATAGGATATATTCGAAGATTCAAAGATTCATTATGGGAATAACTTACAGGCTTATGCCTTTCCCCTTTCCCGTAGGGTCGTGTTAGATTATAAACAACTGTGATATATAAACTGATTTGTATTCTGTAGCGAGCACCAGTTGAGATACAGCGAAATGATTCCGGGATGAAATTGTGCTCGCTTGCAGTGTTGTGTTCTTTGTTCAACTTTATTTCGGGAAATAATTCCTTTAATACATACAATTGCTTGTGTAAAATGTCACATGATACGTGCTTCTTCCACTGCTGCACGTGGCTTCACATATGTCGGAATGTAATGTTTCCTAATGCTTGATCATGCTTCCGTTTGAAAGATTCAGTGTTTGGCGCACAGACAACGTGGGGTGGGAGACACTTTCAGATCAAACACACTCTGACTGCGAAGGACTGNCGCCAGAATTTCAATCTCCATTTTGAGACCACTCGTTTTAACCGATGTTTAACTATAATGATTGTTGGGTGATATTTTTAGCATCGGGCGACATGGATGGCTTGGGTTTTGCATTATTTGCTGTACCATAATCATATTTCCTCTGATGCGTCAGTAGTGATTGGAACACAACCCCGCGACTTCAGTCTCTATGCGAATGAATAACGAATAAACCCCCTAACCATTTTGGAACCCATTCTTTGTGGAACCTCCAGCATTTTGCGATCACGTTGTAGCTATCGATTCCATGCCTTGATAGCGTACTATGTGAGTGGGAGAGTGTATGCTGATAGAAAACCAGGGAAAAACGCCGAGTCAAACCGGCCAAAGACACGCTTAAGCAAACGAAAATTCTTTATAGCTGCGTTCGACACCCTGGCGCAGTTGTGCGAGCAGCTTAAGTTTTCTTGAATAATGATGCGCAGGTCCTTCTCACTTGAGGCGTGTGGCAGTTGTCCATTTCCGAGGAAATACGAAAATTTCCCCTTGCATTTTAGAGATAAAACCTTGCACTTTGCCACATTGAATTCAATACCGTTCAAAAAAGACCAGAGGTGAACTGCTTTCCGCGTTTTTTCGAGTGCCAGCGAGCCCGCTGGTTATGTCACTGTATTCCAAACGTTGGTGTCCTCTGCAAACAGTAATGATTTTGACCTCAGAGCTTTCGGTAGGTCAATTTTGAATGTTAGCATAAATAGCGAGCCAAGCACAGATCCTTGTGGAACCTCGCGGTTAACGTCTATGGGACTGGAAATCGAATTAGAAACACGAACCGATGTTGTCCAATGTCGGAGAAATGCTTCAATTCAATTAAGCATGAGGCCCCAAATATCGTGATTTTAGAGCTTCCGCAGTAAAATGTCGTGGTTCACCCCATCGAGCGCTTTTGAGAATTCTAGATAAATAACGTCTAGCGCATCGCCGTCATCAACTGATTTTGTCCATTCTTCTCTTGCGATAGGTTAATTGATAGTGCACGATTTCTTCCGTCGGAATCCATATTAATTCGATGAAAGAACGTTGTACTTCTCTAGGTGTTCCATCAGGGGATCTGTTACTATGGACACCATGACTTTGGACAACACTGGAAAGAGGGTTACTAGGCGGTAGTTAGCGGGATCCCTACGGCAACAGCCTTTGTAAATGGGTGAAATTACTCCCCGCTTCCAGGACGCTTTTGATTGCAATTTGATCGAACATCCTCCTGGATAGGAAGGCTAGTGGCTCGGATATTTGATTTGTCAAGCAGATAATTATTTGGAGGTGAATATTGTCTGCATCTGGCGACGAATTCTTCCTCAAAGCCAATAGCTTTGCTTTTACCTTTTTGGTAGTGAATGATACGGTGGTTAGTAAAGGATGTGGAATATCGGTGAGGGAGGTACAGACCTTCGTTAAATGACGATATGGTAGGTCGCCTGGAAAAATTCAATGTATTATCCCCGGTGCAATATGGGCTTCGCCCGAGACTAGCATGTATTACAAACGAGTGAATAAAAGCAGATGACCATGGTAGACGTGTGATCCAAAAAAAGTGCTAAGGAAACTACGAAATTATGGAATTCGGGGGCTTTTGCTGGGTAAGATACAATGCCTCCTTTGACAACATACCATGGCAGTTCGGGTTTTTGAGTCCTCTGCTGTGCCTATTAAAGTAGTCTGAGGCTTTCCGCAGGGATATTTGCTTGGATCTCAACGTTTTCTGGTTTTGATAACTAATCTAACGGACGTTCTGAGACCACAAACGTTATTGTTTGTCGACGATACAAGCATATTGAAAGTACGGGAAAAACGCGAAGGCTCATTGGCACTTTAGACAACACTTAGTTCTTCTTTTCAATGGTAGATTGAAAGTGACATCAAATTCTATGCATTTGAATGAACAAGGGTATTCCTTCATCACAAAGCTAGGTTTCCGTACTTCCTGGGATATCAACAACTTTCGTGTGCCTCAAATGGGACAGATCTGGGTGTCATCGTTGAAGACGAGCCAAGTTGCTCTTTAAACTGCTCCAAGGCATCTTCCGCCGTTGCAAGACATGTTGGTATGCTAAAAAGCGTACATGCAAAAGTTGAGCCTATGCTAGTTCCACATTTACTATCAGCTTACATTCGTCCCCACATTGAGTACGCCTTTAAAGCCTAGAACTCATGGCTGCTACGCGATTGCAAAATTTTGGAAAGTCCACGAATTAAGGCCACCAACATGGTCAATGGAGTCTATTCCAAGACTTATATGGAAGGACTGGAATCATCGGGCTTGCATTCCACGCAAAATCGCCAAATTCGCGGATACTTGATTTTTGTGTATCAAATAATGCAGAACCCTAATCACTCACATCGTTCATTTGACCTTGTCCCCAACACTTACCTCAGATGGCACTCTTTGAATTTAGTGCTCCAAAACTGTTCACCTGAATGTCTATTTCATTTATTTGCCCTCTGCGTTTATATATTTTTTGACATCTCCACAATCTCGCTTTGTTCCGGTGCCCATAATTGATTCATTCAGGCATAAACTGCGTGAAACATTGGTATGTCGAAAATAATAACAGTCTTGGCCGCACAAGAAGCAGAGAAACTTGGTGACATTCTTCATCACTGTTTGATCAGTCAATCGATCCAGTTGTGCTATGGGAAGAAGAAAACTCATCTGCTTGTATGTATTTACCATAAAAATTTGACTTCGTCTCCTGTTTGTACTGGTTCGAACAATGTGCAAAGCTCACAGTGGCAATCGTTTGATCTGATATCCAATCAGTACTATGTCTGTTTGGTGTGATTCGAATACTCGTTGTCAATAGTGTGCGAGCGGTGTCGGTAGCGCGTCACTTTTTGTTGAAGTCATCCGTCTTTCACAATAAAAAAATCAGCTTGTCATCTATGCTTTGATGACCCAATACCCGTTGGCAGGTTTTAACAAAATTTGCAGGTAATCAAAATATATAGACCATCGTTCTGAGTTCAATTTCACCATGAGAGTATCTTCTTTCACATTCCATTAAGGTTCTGCTCAAAACATCCAGCGGTAGCTCATTTCGTAGAAGACTAGACCAAATGGATTGATGTAGTCCTGAAAAATATCAGGAACAAAGGAAGTCGGTGCCGGTGCATTTAAAGTACGCTGCTTATGGTGGCCAAAAGCCGCGTTTTGTTCATTCAGTTCCGCGGTCCTATTTCCAGGTGGCATTAATTCCTTCAGTTCTAGGAGGTAATTCATCGTGAATTGTGACACATCCATTACATCGAGAGGAGAAATGCATTTGATAGTATCTTCAAAAATATAGCAAATTTTCTGGTTTAACGATAATAGTTCAGGTTGTTTAGATTTTTCCATCTTTGACGCAGCTTCTTAAAAATGCCTCAATTTGTTTGTTCATTATTCTGAACACGTTTCAAAATGTCATTTGCTGCTTATACCGGGTGACTCAACTATCTCTTGGCGGATTTACGTCGGGAAATGTCTTACCGGACCGACATTTGATCTGGTTCTATCATGAAGAAGCCTTTGATAGAAGAAATCCCATATTCTATTTATCAATTTAGTGGTGCTAACTCTGTTCTTTTACACGTTATCGCTCTTCTGCACTCTTTCGGATAAAAGCCAGGATAACGGCAGAAATGAAAAAAAGGTTTAGGATTGCATGAGATGGATTACCACGTAGAAGACAAATAGTTTAGAATAACGTTTAATGAAGATTCGACAGTCAAGTGAACTAAAACAGAATCCAGGAAAATAAGGGAAACTGTTCGAGAAGTTCTATATAAAAACGGAGCCATAGAAAGAAAAACATATGCGACGTTGTCAACATTTGAAAATCAACGTTTGTGAGCAAACTGATGAGAATCAAGAACATCAGAGTCAGTCAGAGGCAGTCATCCGGTTCAAAGCCACTCCTTCAAAGAATTTAGACAAACAACTGGTTGATATACTGCAAAAAGCTCTTCATTGGAACGGATCTTATGCGGACAGTCATCCAGCAATTCGAGATTGTTCCGGGAAGTATACACTAAAGGTACGGGGGCTAACGAATCAGGTTTATGGGTCCTGTTTTAATTTACTTGTTTCAAAACCGCATGAAGCTCAGTCGGAGAAACGGAGTTGATGCTTCAGAGGAACAGAAAGAGAACGGTAAAAAATTAGAACCATATGAGGCAGAAAATTTTCAAATTAAATATTTTTCTTTAGTACAGGAGCTCTCATGTGTGTCACAGAATTGCTTCCCCGCCGATCACATCTCGCGACAGCTCGTGTTCGCCAGGATGGTCTCGACATATCCAATTCAAGCGCTGAGAATCACTAGTTAGTGATTACCGTTGCCCCCACCATTCATAAATGCCTTAATCTTACCATACTGAAGCCTCTTATACGTAGCAATTAAAATCTTCCATGTCGGATAAACACAGTTTTGCATCTGGAAGAATTATTTGAATTGCAAAACCATATTTCTGTGTATAGGTTGGTTTTCATGGATATCAAATCAATCAAGCCGCCTCAATTAAAGGATGTAACCAAATTTACCGGAGCATAACAACTCCATATCTTTTGATTACTTTTTCAATACCTTTCCCATAATTGAAAGAGTATTACTGCAGAAAATAGCAGGAACAACCAGTCTATTGATGGGACCCTCCAACTGTTATGATGTTACATGTGCAGCCCAAGTCCCTTCTTCCTCAATCGAGTTGTAATGATTTTTCACACTAACATTGGTGATCACGACCGACAAAACGCAAGGACATCCAACATGTGCGACCGTAGTACACCATTCGACCTTGAAAACTACATAGACTGATCTGGTAACGTATATCAGAAAATAACGAGGGTTTTTGCTGTAAAATCGTGCAAAATATGCGATGGTAGGAGAATGAACGACTGAATTTGAAAGCCCCACTACAGCCTATGTATATACAGCAGAATAGACTGTGTGTCCGTTCACTGCGACACACAATCTGGAACATGAGGGGTTCCTACTTAGTACAGTAACAACGCGAGATGTCTGTTGTTGTTTGATTTCTTGACTATTTCGATGTAAAAGTAGTCTTGGGTTGGTTTTGCACTCCACGTATAACTCTCGAGGCCATTGGTTAATAGCTTCCAGACAGGGATTCTGTGTCCACTGATTATCTTTCATTTAAGTCTATATTCGATCGTTTTTGGCACGAGTTTTCAAAAACCAAATAACGATCATTGGTAATTTACTAGCAATAACAGAGAAACTTCTTGAAAGAATAAAATACGAGTGTTAATTCGACGACAATCATCAGCCAGATATATAGAACGTAATCCTAAATTTGACTCAATCACTATGAAACCTTAATTCTCTGGCCGTATTCCGCTCAGATAAAAAACAAATGTGCATTTGATAATCTTTTTTGTCGCAGTCTGTAAGGTTATCTTGGTTGAAAAAATTGTGGAAAATTGTTTTGTCTGTTTTTCGATAAGAAATAAAATAGAATGGAAGATGAAACGGGAATATGATCAGAAGACAACAGTGATTCTCATTTCAGACTGGAAATTTAACCATCCAACATTCGTTGTGATGTCTCTTGTGTTCTACCGAAAATTGCGTGACCCAAATGTTTTTTGTTTGCTGTCTCGAGAAAAACAAGAAGTGGCACCAAAACTAAAAGAAGGGTGCAAATTTTTCCAAATCTAAATAACTTGAATTTTAAATTTCCATTTTGAAACTAATCCGTAAAACAATTTGCGTGCTACTCGTAAGCAAGTAGAAACGGGTAGAAAAGCATGGTTAAATTCAGATGATATTTCAAGATTGAAGAATTTTACGTATTACACAGGGGAACACTACATATAAATGCTGCGCTTTCGTTTTCATGGGTTACCGCTTCTGGTGAATTCACACGAAATATATTGATTGAATCACGCGGGGTCAGCTCATGGCTGAAACACCAATCGAAGGATTGGAACATGCATGGGCGGGTCACATTGTCGCTTAGGTCGTGCCCAGCATGACGAAGTATTGGTCAATCGTCGGTTCTATTGTTCAGCAATCAAAACCAGAAAAAAGTGTTTCGAATTCAACTCAATGGTCGAACGAAGTCGGACGTTTAGAGATCACAAAATACACTTTCGAAGGACACAGTCAACATTGCATTAAACCGTCAACATAAACAAGTAGAATCGTACATTAGGGAAAGTTATCATTGAGTGTAGGTACTTGCTCATTTCACACATTTGCGATTGGACAAAACTCTGTTCCTGTACATTACGCACATTATGGTATCTGCACATGTGTTTGTCTCTTCGTCAGGTAAACCTGGCAGCATTTTCATCAGATGAATGTGAGTGAAATGATCCGGGCCATTGAGGATTGTCACATGTTTTCTAAGTAGCACAGGGTAAATGAAATACAAGGCGGAAACACAACTTGGCCAATCGATTCACGTGACGCATACTCAGTGCGATAAAACATGAACGATTTTGTGTTCAAAGCGCAAACCAACGCAAGATGCTCTAAATACATTTTCACCCTGTCACTGTTTTCATCAGTAAAGGTAAGAACACATGTTTATACAATCTGGTGAGAATTATCTAGCTGGTACCACAGTTATTTTGAGTGTTGTCCATGTATAAAATATATCAATAATGGTAATTGTAAGCTTTCGTAGACATTGAAAGGTGGCTAGGGCGAAGATCGGTCGAGATAGCGAGTAGGAACCAGTCTAATTAACAGCGATCTCCCCAAATGATTTTAAAAAGGACAAGATTTGTGCTGCCCTGAAACGTTTTCGCGTCACCTTAGTTACTGTGAGCGTATTATAAAAAAGAAATGGAAACACCTGTAGGATTCGGCTGTAACGTTGTCACTAGACCAGATACACGACACATTTACTTCAGTGTATTGGTTTTAATGCACACAGGGATGTCAATATTTCATTTTATGAGCATAGAGTGTGATTTTCACAGATATTTTAATATGCGTTTGGTTGATGGGATGGGTGGCTATGGGGCAGATGTTCGTCAGATCAAGTGAGATTTGAATTGTGAGGGCACATGAGACCCCTACGTTAATTGACCTAACAAAAGGCACCAGCTTAAATGAAGACAAATTTTACGGATGGAGAATTTTGAACATGAACGTGAGGATAAAACAGCATTTAAGTGGTATCAACAGTGCAGAGCAATTGTGAGTGGAGATTAACCCCACGGTAATGGACAGCGTAATGTGCGTACGCAGAATAAGATTTATTTTACTCATGGTCACGGTTCCACGAAGTTCCATCAGCACGATGGTTTGGGATGATAAACACAATCAATCTGGAACTGGTTTCCTTCAGGTGTATTTTGATGAAACTGCATACGCTCCCTATCCCCGCGCACAATAACCACATCAAATTGTCTTCTATGATTTGAATTACCACGTTTCGTGAGACTTAACCTTATTATCTGCTTTCACATTTGAGTTTGCAAACGACGTTTGGAGTGCAGATTGAGGGTTCGAGTTCTCTACTCGGAGTGGAAGGAACCCGATTATTTTTATTGTAACGTGCGATGGTCCGCAGCACTGATATGTAATTTGATTACCCTCATAACATCATCAATTGTGAGGTGTAACGAAAGAAATAAAATTCGGAAACAACCAATTGATTGGATTTTCATACATCTCACTCGAAGGATTTCAATACACTTCAGAAGGCAAACATTATTCAGTAAAAGTACACCAATGGTTTCTTCGTTGTTACAAACAAACTTTAGTGGCACTATGCCGTCACCGGTTGAAAAACGTTCCTATAAATCCTATGTTAAGGCCACTGAGGCAGAACTGTTGAAGTGAAGGTTACGTTCTATCCCCATTTTCTCATGCTGGATTATTCTTTTCGTAAACACCAACGGTACCACACTGTATCGTTTCATCTGAAAACGGGAAAGCTACATGTTTTCCGTTTACGTGGTGAAGTTCATTCAGACCCTCAGGTTGAATAGCCACTGAAATACCCCTTGAGTATGCGGCTATTTGATAGAAACTGCTTTCACGCCATTTACTTAGTTTCTATACTGTAGCTGTATTGCTCGAGTCCTGTCTTCTGGGTAGCCCCGTACAAATATAGGCCTATGTAGGTCTCCCATAGCTACTCTTTCTATCTGATTACAATAATCGGCTTAAATAAAAAGAATGGCCGAAACAATGTACAGAGGAGGAAGCGAGTATGATAACCAGATCGCTTCATGGACGACGGCAGTCAGAGTACTGGTTTTGGCGGTTTTTGGTCGTTGATATGTTCAAAGAGCACAGAGCAAGGAGATGAATCTACCTCTGTGGAATAGATCAAGCTGTTGATTGCGTAATTTATGATTAAATCTTTAGCACAGTTGCCAAGTCCAGCCCGGACAAATGGACACGGTGTGCAGAACCGTCACCTGCAATGAGCTAAAAGTACTCTCTCAGGGAAATTTGAAGGAAATTCAAATTCTAATCGTATATGTCCTTCACTTATATAGCTATGTATAGATCAAAGCTCACACCAACACAGAAATGGTTACAACGAGATTTGATTGACAGCCTTCATCAATTCATGATGACCCTGTGAAAATGGAGGCGACACCTCGTCTTTGGCCACCTTACAGACACATAAACAACGGACTGCTTCATAGCCACTTTCTCCGGTTTTCGAGTTTCCAGTTTCACTAATTGTACTGGCCTTCTTGACAATTTAGAGCCGAACGATTATCCAATTATTTGTTGTTCATATAATTGTACAGACTTGTTTCACGATAGGCATCAACTGTGATGAAAAGTGCATGATTTTTCCTCAAACTACTACTTAAGTTGTATCCGTTCCTTTGTTACAGAATCAGTTATTGCACCACGAAAAGACAGTTCAGATAACAAAAACGGCCGCCGAAATTTTATGTAACTGATTAATATTAATCAGTGATCATTTTCTAAATTCTCTCGCATACACTTTGTCCAGTGCAAAACGAACTTCCAAAGCTGTATTCACATCATCCACATGCCCTAAGTTCAAACTCATATAAACACGCGTCACTTGTCATGTCGTAACTCTGTTTCGTTAGTCTGCTGGTGTGCCAGAATTCCATAATTGTTTGTTTGATTGGTAAGGTAGAGAGAAAAAGAGATTACTTCCATTTTGTCTGATGTCGTAACTCTATATCTTCAAGTATAATATCAAACGCTGAAAATTCCCTTAATATGGGTTCATAAACCGAATGACTGCTGACTTGACGTGTAATTCAGTCTAATGTAAAAGAACCGAGCGGTGTATGTCTAATATTATGGTTGAAGAAAGAAAATGGAGCTTCCCATATATAACTTATTCATGGAAAAATTATTCAGCTCGGTTTGTGTGTAAACCGTGCTGTTCAACATCTTTCTTGTGTCTCTAGACCCAACAGTTCAATCACAAACAGTCGGAATGAACGAGGGTGCGGGGGGGGAACTGATCGGACCAGTTGAACACCCAATATATTAAGAATGAATTATCTTGTCTGTTGGACAAATAATTACATACGTGATACAACCTGGACCAATTTGTGAGCTGTACAACAACCCTCCTGCATAAACGATTGCAGCATGAGTGATGGATCGGGATGCACAGAAATTTCGGCATGTCAGTTCGTTTGAAACAGTTGTGTTCTGGAACAGTGGAACTGACTGAAACACCAGCGTTCGTCGAGAAAGATCAATAGAGTCATCAACCTAGTACATTGATTGTCGATAAAAACTGCACGAAAAGCCCTCTAATTTCACCCGTGTTAATGACGAGAAAATGAGTGGAACGAATTTTAGAAAATGAACCATTAGGACTACATGAATTTGTTACTTACGAGTGAATTCGTCTTCTAATCAATTTGTTAGACTAAATAATTTCGAGCTGTACGACGGGAAAACTTTCTTAGCAGTTGGGACATACACTACTGTTCGTCGGGCAGTATAAGGTATCTTTCCATCGCGTCCTACATATGTTCAGTTGTGCAGAGTTTAAATCATTTCACTGTTCGATTGTGAGTTGTTGGCCTTGTGTCAGATACGGCATGTTTCCCGGATATTGACATTTCGTTTGGTACTATGTAAATACTCTGGAGTGAAACGATGACAGTTGTACTTCTAATTTGCTCTTCCATTATTTTTGTCATACTCCATCTAAGGATGAAGAGTTGAAGCGAAGTATTGCAAAATATTTTTTTAATAAATACATGTTTATTAAGTAATAATAACAAAATATATTTGCAATAGATAACTCAATAAGTATTATTTCTGTATACTGTGACGGACGATCGCTAGTGTGTGAGAGAGGAATATACGTAAATTCGAATAGAGAATACAGTAGATTTACGTTGCAGAATTTGTATCTGGATATATTTCGCTGTATCTCATCAGGTGCATACTACCGATAATAAATTATTCATTATCACAATGGAATGATAAAAAATACCGTTTTTTACTATACTTTAAAGGACCTCGAATTCGAATTCAAATTTTTATTATGAGACAAAAACTTACAAAGACTTCGCTTATAAAATCCCATAGGGTGTTTACACTTTGGTTCGGAACACTGTTCACAGGATCATAGTTAGTTCATTTACATAAACGCGTAATGACATGTTTTTGACGAGTACAAGAGAATATATTATGTAGTTCGGTATTGAAACATAATGTTTGCCAGAGCATCATCAAGCTGACGCTTGAAAGATACTAATGTTGGCCTACAGACCACGTGAGATGGTAAAGATTTCCAAGTCTTGCACACTCTGATTGTAAATGAATGGCGTCTGCAGTCGAGACGGCTCTTTTGGTGTGCCAACTTCAATGGATGCCCTCTGAGGTAAACATTGGTTGATAAAACTGAAAGGGATCTACATGAATGGTTGGGCTGTTGGAAAATCCGATACAATAAGATAATTTCGCTTCGGATTTGCGATATTGAGACAAGTATAGTCCCAGTAACTGTAATCTTTCGCCATAGGTTTTGGAATGTAGACCTTTGACCATCTTGGTAGCCCTTCTCTGTGGATGTTCAAGTGCCTTCCGATCTCCCTGCAGCCATGGGTTCCAGGCCTGAATTGAGTACTCGGTGTATGGACGGATATATGTGGCTGGCAGACGTGGAAACAAAGCTGATTCAAACGATCCAAAACACGTTTGAGCAGTCCAAACTGTTTCACCGCCATGGATGATGCCGTGGAACAGTTTGTGGAGCAACTCAAGTCTGCGCGGATGCCCACTACTAGATCCTTCTCGGATGTAGCATAAGGCAAAGTTTTGTGTCCGAGAGTGTAGGAATACCGACCACTGTGACGTAGTGATAAAACTTTACATTTGGCAACGTTGAATTCCATATCATTGGAGACAGACCATTTGTGGGCTTCGTCAAGGGCGTTCTGGAGATCAAATGAATCTTCTGGTTTTGTTATTATCCTCCATATTTTGGCATCGTCCGCAAACAGCAGAGTTTGTGGTCCGAGGACGTCAAGAAGATCATTTATAAAGGCAAGGAAAAGATGTGGACCTAGTACAGATCCCTGTGGANTGTGGAACCCCGCGGTCGATATCCATTGGATCAGAAAGGGAATCGGAAACACGAACTGACATGGTACGTAGGCGAAGAAACTCCTCGATCCAGCCAAGTACGAGTACAAGAATTCCATAATTATACAGCTTCCGTATCAGTATTTGATGATTTACTCTATCAAATGCTTTAGAGAAGTCCAGGTAAATAACATTTACCTCTTTGCCCTGGTCTACAGCATAAGTCTAATCGTCCCGAGCCAAAATAAAATTGGTTGTGCATGAACGATGTGTTCGAAACCCGTGCTGGCCTGAGGATAGTAAGTCATTTTTCTCCAGATGGTCCACTACCGAATCTGCAACAATAGATTCCATGACTTTGGACAACACTGGAAGGAGAGTGACGGCACAGTAGTT
>UZAN01040065.1:28203-38486 GCA_900618425.1 Echinostoma caproni | reverse complement strand
ACCTCATCGTCCTGTAGTTCAGTAGTCTGTAAAATGCGGGCAAAATGAAAACCATCATTGACTTGAATCACCACAATTTTTTGATAAAGTTTCAAAAAACTGCTGAGATACTTGGCTAGTCTGTAGTTTGCACAAGGAGTATAGTCTACAATTGGGCGAATGGGTATGTCGGGTTTGTGAACTTTTGGTAATCCATAGAATCTTCCAGGTCTATTCGTCTTTGGGGCCAAGGAGAACCACAGTGAATTGCCAAGCTTTTCTTTAATAGCCGACAAATATTTGCTCGTTTGAGCCTTGCTTTTATTTAACGTAGCATTCGCTTTGCTTCCTTCGATGGCAATATAGGGTCCATTGTTCAGATGTTCGAGAACCTTGGCTTCATAGTCTGAGGTGTTTAAAATGACTGTGATGTTGCCTTTGTCCGCCTTCGTGATGTGGATAGAGGTATCACGCCTCAAGGAGGATAGAGCATTTCTTTCTTCAGTTGATATGTTCGGAGAACTAGACTTCTGGTTCTTAAGAACGTTACATTTTTTGTTACGTTCTTTGTTTACTTCTCCTCGAGATCGTGTGGAGATTACCCCAAAGATCGGTTGGGCCAGATTCGAAACACCGAATTATGCATTGAATTAAAATCAATTAATCATGATCACCAACCACCATGAATGGGATTATCAAAAAGAATAACTGCATAGATGAACAGCGAAAATGGCCTATTGGTTCCGCAAAACAGAGAGGAAACATTTACAATGCAGTGTCACATATTGCCGCGGAGTGCTTGGTCCATGCGCACAATTTGATCACATTAGTAAATACGAAATGTAACCAATGCAGATACGTACATTTCATAAACTGGCGCTGTCTGAAGAGCATGACGATACCTCATGATACCGCATGATACCTCTGGTTGTCGTACGTATTGGTATAAATTTCATCTGCACCTTTGTTCAGATTTCAATAGTATACTAGGTGGCGTACAAGTATAACCAGGAATGCGATAAACTGTGGGTGACAAGAGTGTATATGCAAGAGGTGTCAGAAGGGTAAACGAGGAAATATGAAGTATCGGGGCCTCCCGTTAATCTACGTTGTAACCCATCTTTTTGGTTTAGTTGCACTTTATTATTTTCGAACCGTTCCACTTGTTCCATTTTTGTTCTGCCAATCAACGAAATCATCTCGTGCAGTAATTTTTGATACCCTAATATGATGATGCTTGGAGAATTAACTATTCTCAATACGACATGCTAATAACCGAACTGGATGTACTCTGTGCGGTGTTTTCAAATTTATGTATCCAAGATGAATATTCTGAGGTATATTTATAAGGTACCGTAGGTTGGGCATGAACGTTTACTTTATTTCACGATTAAACATCTGGGATAATGTATAATTTGCATTTAAGATGAAACCATCCATTCACTCACAAAATAAGTTGATTCCTTTTTCTAAAACCATATGTTTATCATGTCCAGTGTCGAAACGGGGAGCCGTTTTTCTGGACAAGTGTGTACTTGGTTTTCCTCGAATCCATTAACGCTCAAAAATGATGAAAACATTATTCATCGGTTCCCGTAAGCCAATGTGCACCCAAATCGGGGTTCGCTGCAATGATATGATAAATTGTCCGGTTCACAACACGTAGAATAAATTCGTCAGCTGACCGGAATGGCTTCGAGTGCCCCCCTACCCCCCTACCCCACTGCAAAGCTCAGTTTTACTCTCATCTAGAGTGATTCGTTACCTAGTCCATTTTGACAAGTGAGATGATTCCCTGAGCGCCCCTAGTTGTCCGGGTGGCCTGAGTGTAAATCCGCGTTTTATTCCTCGCTAAACATTCGTTTTGGTGGCCTGAGTGTAAATCCGCGTTTTATTCCTCGCTAAACATTCGTTTTCTTCGGCTTGGACTTTGCAATAAATTTTTTTAACACGATCAAACCACGATTGTGGAGCTCTCATTAGTGAACGATCCCCCAAGAAGATCCCCTGTGGAATTTATTTCTTCAATTTTCGAGAATTTCCACATGCGCTAACGGATTATCTCAAAAGATATTTTGCGATAGCAATCAGATTCTGAAACCCGATAAAGAGTTCCGGCACGGTTACTGCGTCCTAAAGTAATTTTCTATCACAGAGTCTGGAACTGCAACCTTTAGGACGGAGAGTTGAAACAAATACTTCTGGGTAGCGTGAGAAACTAACCACATTGGTAACCGATACCACTAAAAGAGCTATTTCCTATATAACATTCACACTGCCAATTTTGGGATTATCCATAATTTACCACGTGTAATCAAAATATGCAATGTTGTTTTCTGAATGGGAATTTGACTGGACGATGACAAAGACTACGATGTAATTTCAGTCATTTCGAATCTTACTCAAGTATTTTCTCTTAAGGCTTCCGAATATCGTACAAACATTTGATGCAGGCAGCGCGATATAATTAAGCCAAAAAATCATGCATCATGAAATCTGATGGTTTATGTTCCCAAGATTCGGTTAACTGAGCACTTTTTGATTGTGCTGTACTAAAGCCAAAGTCAAAGTTTTATTATGAGCATTAAAAGCCTCCGAATTTGGCAGTACTGAGCAGAATATAGTCCTCATAATCATAATGTCTCCTAATAGGTTGGTTAATGCAATCCCTTGACCATCTTGGTGGACATCCTTTTTGGGCGCTCAAGCATCTTACGATCACGTTGCAACCATGGGGTCCAATCTTGAATGGCGTACTCTGTGTACGGTCGAATGTACAGTGAAAGCAAACGTGGGAACAGTGCTGATTCAAACTGATCAAAGGCTCGCCTAAGTAATCCGACATCCTTCACAGTAGCGAACAAAGCCTTAGCGCAATTAATCGAGAAGCTTAAATCCTCTTGCACAATATTACTAAATCCTTTTCACCTAAAGTATGTGGTGCTGCTGATTTCCGAGGAAATACGAAAATCTTCTCTTGTGGCGTAGGGATAGAACTTTGCATTTAGAAACTTTGAATTCAGTGTCAAGCTCTTCAGACCATTGACAAGCTGCGTTAAGTAATTCTTGACGTGTTAGAGAACCCTCGATTTCTGTTACTGTATTCCAGATTTTGGCGTCGTCTGCGACCAGTAATGTTTTTGCACCTTTTACTTTCGGTAGATCATTTATGAATGTGAGAAACAGACTGAGACCGAGTACGGGCACTTGTGAAACACCACGAGTGGCATTGATAAATCCGAATATGGAATCAGAATTACGAACCGATACGGTCAATTGTTGGAGAAATTCTCTAGTCCAATCAAAGAAGAAATTTCGAAGGCCTTAATTGTAGAGCCTCTGTAACGAAATGCTTGCGAGAAGTCAAGATAAACGACATCCACCGCATCCCCTTCGTTGACTGTTCTGGTTCATTCATTTCGAATAGGAAGTAGGTTGCGGGAGTAGGATTGCCTTTACCTGAACCCCTGTTGAGCTGTCGAAAGAATGTTGTATATTTCGAGGTACACCATCAGAGAATCTGCCAAAGTTGACTCCATGGATTTTGACAAAATCAGAAGTAGGGTTACAGTTCGGTAGTTAGCGGGGTCACTACGATAACCACCTTCGTATATGGACGGAATAATTCCTTGTTTCAACGATTTTGTGAGTGTTGCTTGGTCGAACATTCACCGGAGCAGGATATGTGATTCGCGAAAAAGATGAGGGATTTTGGGTGTATATAGTCCGCACCTGGGGTTGCCTCTTTTAACAAAGCCATTAGTTCTTATTTGAGGTCTTCAGCGGTCACGTAGGTCAGTGAAAGAAATGGAAAATGATGCTATCGGGGTGGGGGTTGGGAAACTGTAAACCTTCAACCTGCGGTGCTGCGAAAACGTTGAAATACTGCGTTTTCAGCATTTTAGCTGCTTCTATTGAATACAACTCTTCCAGCCTTGTTTAGTGATGGTTTGTTAAGTTTTATTTTCTGAATTAAGTTAATGTGCTTAACCAACATCTTAGGGTTAGAAATGAATATATCTGCTACCGCTGTTTGGTGTTTCAGTTTACCCTCACTAGATAGTTGTTGCGCAAACCGAGAAAGAAATGCAAGATGCAGTTCCTTCTGGCTACCCTAGACGAATGAGTTGCGTATGTTATTAGAGGATAGTTCATTTGCCGCATGCGCATTCTAAACTGGATTTGCTTCGTAATGATCTTTATTGTCGCTTTCTCGTTCCTGGTCCTGATTTGGTGCTTTAGCTCATGGCTGGTTAGACATATTGACTAACATAACTAAAGAGTGGATACAATACAATGCAAGGATCTCTAAAATCAATCTAAACAAAAGAGTTTTATTGTATTGCCTCGAATAACGCTTTGTACCTCAGAGCTATAGAAGTTTCTTATAATTCGTCAAACGTGGCATGAGTACAGAGCTCAGTGGGATTTGAGTAAAGCCGCAGTCTGTGATGACGAGTTGCAATACCCTTTGACATGTCACAACTTATTGTGAGTACCTTTTATATAAGGAACATTTTACAACAATTGCGAGGTAATATTGAGACCTGTATTTATCCAACCACTTCCAAATATAAACCAACTGAAACAAGAGTAGATGCTACTTAGCGCTCCCAAAGACGAAGCAAATCAAATACTGAGATGTAGTTAATGTTGTAAAATTAATGATGAAATCACGTTGAATGCGATTCCCAATAAGGCAGATCACACAAACACATTTTGACATGCATTTTCTTCATAAAATGTTGTGCAAGCGCGACCAGGAGATATTCATTGTTTTTTCATAGTGTAAGTATATGAGTACTTGTGGAAAAAAATGAGATAGAGAATATGGACCTTGACAACCTAAACTGAGTGAATCGAGGCCAATGTGATCTATCAAAATAACGAGAAAATAACTCGAGAAGTAAAATGTTTGATCTAGAAACAATCATAACAATAAAACCTACTCGGATACGGTTTGGACACCGGTAGACAATTCGCTTACTGGAGTACACTTTCATTTCCTAGTCTTTAAAAAATTAGCTTCATTTGGTTAAAATTAAACTAATAAGGCAGTGTTTCATTCAAAGCTTTTTCAAAAAAATCCGAATACAAAGACACGTTATCCATCCGTGATGTTTAAGAATTTTCACACACATGATTACGATTTGTGCGATTTCTTTCGTGGTTGTCCTACTTCAAAGTCTGCAGTGCGGATAAGCCGTTCTACAACTGTTTTCAATCTTGGCCTAGTATTTATTCTAGTCTATTTGAAAGCCACATGGATTAATTTGAGTGAAATGAGGCTATTTAAAATCTTACACTTCATCAAAGAACTCTCGTTCGCAGAGTTTCAATTCAGTATTATTTCTTCCGTGAAAACTTACGATTTATAGGTCAGCGCGAATTCAGTTCTCTACACTTGTCATATTACTTGATCATTCGCAGAAAAGACAGAAGTTCATCGGTTGGAACTAAATAACAAATAATGAGGTTATTCAATTTTCACCTACAGGTAATTTTAAACTAAGTTTTTATTCCATCAAATTATTCGTTTTCGGTCCACCGTGGATGCCCGACATTTTCGCCAATTTCACACACGGGTATATTTTTAGATAATTTTGTTTCAATTAACCCAGTCGGTTGTTTACAGGAAAACCAGGCATTGCTACCAGTTAGTATCAGGCGTTGGTATTCAGTTCTTGGGGTGTCCGTCGGCAGTAATTACATATTGTTACTTGATTAAACTTGAACCGTGAATCTTCGGGTCCATCAAGGAAGGTCCTTTCAGGTATCTGTGAATAACTTTTACTTGAAAAAAAATATATATCTGAACTTTTGACAAAAAGTTTCATCGTTTAACTGGAGTTTAAACACACAAACAATTTGTTGCGTTTTGATAAATATATCGGGTCTGTAACCAACAATATTTTGATTTCCAGAACGGACACGTTTTCTCGGAATTGAACTCAGAGAGCCAAAATTCGAGGAAGGATCCCATAGAAATACCAAAAGTTAAACAATATAGCGAACAAGTTTGTTTTCGTAACTTCGTCTTCAGGCCTTTACAGTCATGTGTGCGTGTTTATATCTTATGTAGAAACAAATGTGACTGGACCATAGATATTAAGTATGAAAATAGAACAATGTCTACCAAAATTCCCAACAAATGTATTTGATTTTATTGAAATGTAACATGAACTTGTACTTCTAAACATAACTCACGAAAGCGGCAAGCCAGAAAATTGGTAATTGTCTCGTTTAAAGCTGTAACGCTCGTTGGTTCACAGTGCAAACCCACAGTCGTTTCAACAGCTTGGAGCAAAGTTAAAAAACATCAATAATTACTGAAAGAAACCAATCATGTGGAACTCGAGGCGCCACTAATTCAACTTCAGTCTCAATGAATACGATACAGGTGAACTTCTTGGCGTCATTTTGACTTTTAATAATGTGTGTATTTGTCCGTTCGTGCGACACTATAGTGAAAATGTAAGCTAGCGAATTTCAATTGATCTGGCTATTTTACCCGACCAAACAAAGTGGAAGTGGGAACTTGCCAAATTTCAGATTCTAATTATAATTTCCGTATGATAAGATTTTAGTTACGGGATGAAATCGTATTCATTGAAAATGTGTGGTTGTTTTTGCATAATCGGAGTGAACGAATGCTCATTCATTGATCTTCAACATAACTCATTGCAAAAAGTAGAGTCGCCTGGAGAAGAATTGTTGACCTGAGCCAAAGATTTGGAATTATAAAGTGTGATCGGTGAAGAAAAGGGTAGAAGACCTATAGAGCATCGAAATATTTACCGAAATGTTGTCGAAATGAATTCATGTATATTTACAGACATGCAAAATTGCAAAATCCGGATGTGTGATGAATTTTGTGAGAATAACTGTGATTAAGGAAGTGCGTTACAAATACAGATATAGATAGATAGATATACTTCAATAATAGACAAAAGGCACTGAAATCGTTAGAGAACTTTTTTACTCTCATTTCACTTTCTTTTATTCAACAGATCTTTGATATAAGCAATTCTCTAGAAAAGAGAAGTGACACATCAAGGGACTGGCACACATAGAAGATGTTGAAAGTAAGGGAACGGTGATTGGATTGAAACATCCTCCGGAGAGACCAGAAGGTGACATTAACTGATTGATCTCATGATTAGAATGATGGAGTAATCCAAAATTAAGTATTGTGTCTTTATCGTTTCAACCTCTTTTTTTCCTGTCATTCTACAATAAAGGTAAGTTATATATAATTCAATTGTAAGTTATGTATAATTAATTTGAGCGTAAATTTAAAATGTGGCAGTAGTTTGAGAACAACTTAACGGATTGAAAACCGAAAGTCGAAGTTGATTCGATGCTCACTGAATAGGTTAAATTATTATACGCGACTTCATTCCCTACGAATCAACACACTTTTTCTAATGCATTCGTTTACGTCCTCAATCCTAACGAGATAGCGTCACACCACGGAAGTGGAACCGCTACCAGACAAATGCGCAAGTTTCCCTGATAAGTAGAACGTTTCAACTTAACTCTGAAGAAAATTAGAAGGGTAATTACAGTTATCCGCGTGAGATATACCCATAACAGCTATGTGATATTTTTACTAGAAAGAAATTATTCCAGATTGAGTCTGCCAAAACCGGCGATATGTACTGGTTTTGTTACAAGGATTTACCGCTGCTCTATTCTCAGATAAGATGGTAGGCTTTTGCAACACCCGGCATTTGATGGTTGACTTTGTCCTCAAATAGCAATTAAAAAGAATAGCAGTAAAGAAGGAATGATGCTTAGTAGATAAACTGGCACAATTCAAACCTCACCTTCTAACAGCTTTTTCTATGATATTTTGATTCACACTGCACTATCCAGTTGTTAGATGAGTTCACCCGAACCTCATCACACAATCTTTTATTAGGTAGAACGCACGGAACACCTAAAAACTGCCATGTTATAACACACTTTCAGGCAACATTTTATTCTTCATCTCAAAGCTTGATTTGAGGTGTCGTTCTACCGATTTATTTTTCCGTTATGATGGAAACAGTTTCCAGGTTTGTAGTAATTGTGAATAAACCAAAACGGTGTGAAGAAATCAAATGAGATTAGCGCCATATGCCAGTAAAAACGGAGTAGTTATTATTGTGATTCATAAGAACTCTGCCAATTGTACAAATATAATAAGCACTGAATAATTGAAGTGAATCACTCTCTTAAACAAGTTCGCCTTCTATAACGTGTATGTTTCCAGTAGCCGCGGCCCGAGCTGTGTGTGAGTGGGTATAGTTATGCTCATTTTTTAACGCGATAAAAACGAAACGGAGCAACAGCCTTCAAATACTAATGACCATGAAGTTGCGCGGAGTTTATTGAGATGAAAATCCGAATAATATACTTACTAGGAGCATCATGTTCACTTACCAACGACAGTGAAATTTAATCTGAAAGGATTAGAAAGGCGTCTCTGTTTCCCACGTTTCCCTTTTCATGTACTTTTTAAGCTGAAACCGGATTTGATGCCAATAATCTCTGTAAAAACAGGTGTTTACCAATGAATTTTTAACTGCATTAGGAATATTAAACGTAATAGTCATATGTTAAGCTGCATAACTAATTTTGCGTTCAGTGCTTATCGTGATTGAAAAGGTATCACATTTGGCCAAGAACATGACATAACTCTCTCTGCTCGTCTTTAATCGATCGAATCCTAACCATTTTCTATCTGAGTGGGTTTTTCAATGGTTCTTTCCTCGGGGTTCTAATTTTGGAACTCATTGGTATGAAATGGAAGTATATAAGGTGTTCATTGACTGTGGTTTAAACTAAAATCTTCGAAATACAAATTTAGGGTATCAACTAATATTCCGATTTAATATCAAAAATTTCTACTGTGTTTTGTTCCATACTCATAAGGAACAATTGGTTTTGACCGGTACTCCTGGTAGTCACGTGACAATAATTAGTGTATTGCCCCAGGGATTACGCTTTCTGCTGTTTCAATTTGCCTGGCATGTGTTCCCCATGATCCATCAATCCAGATCANATGTTTGTGCTTCCGACTTCCATCATACACCGCTAACCTGCGTGTTTGTTGTTTTTTTCTAGTAAAATCGGCATGAGGTTGATTACCCTTTGAATGTTTTGAGTAGCGTTGGTTTGCATAATGTATTCGGAATCATCTCGCGGTATTCTTATGTGCATACTGCAGGCTGAATTATTGTTCATATATGGTCTGGGCTAATTTGGTATTACACAGTCCATTATGTATGCGGACATTTGTGTGCAAGGGAATCTCTACGACCACGAAATCGGTTCATCAAGTACTCGTGGAAGGAAAGATTCCGGTCGTTGGAATGAAATGAAAATAGCGTTTCAATATTGTTTAAAACGGATTGCGAATGTCACACAAAGATCTACAGCGAAAGATGTGAAAAACTGTTTTTAATACAAGGCTCAAGGGATTTGAAAATCCTGGTTTGAATTCGAATACTAAACAGATCAATCATTTCAACGATTTGTCCAGTATCTTACCGACCTCTTTTTACCGAATTTCCACCTCATTCAGAATTCTCCGGCATAGGCATGCGGAAATGTATTGAAACCGCTCGGTTGCTATCGCTCCAGCTCGAATGCTAAACGCTTCCCATTTTCATCACATTTCTCAGCTCCAATTTTGAACCCCTTTTCCTCGGTTCAGATATATTTTTTTCCACAAACCACATGGTTGCATCGCGTCCTGCATCTGCCAGTTGAGGGCTCACAACACTGACCAGACACGCAAAGAGGCCATAAAGAAGCACTGTCTGCGGTATATCACACACACGCACACGCGTTAGAAAGCGAACCGCGTGAAAATCAGCACATGACGGCACCATATTTTACGCACGACTCATGACCGAGTTGAGGCGATCACAAGTAGGCTTTGGTCTGTGTTTTTACAACACATTTCTATCCTACAACCAGAGAATAAAGTTCTGAATGTATTCAAATTTGTGTGCTGAAATAACGAATCTTGTTTTACGGTTATGTTAGCCTTTTTGGAGGACGAGGACTGAAACAAACTGGTGTGGGTAACGAATAAATTTGTGCATCCATTTATGTTAGGATAATTGGTAAGTTGATTCTATAAATATCGATTTACACTTGCAGACTAATCGTACGAGAGGGAGATAAAATATTTACACAGCCAGAAACGATTGACATGTATTACCACAAATCCAATGATTCTGATAGTTACATATGCGTTTCGAGAGCAGAAAAACACAGACAATATATCATTTTACATAATGGGAGCATAA
>UZAN01040065.1:0-28195 GCA_900618425.1 Echinostoma caproni | reverse complement strand
ACAAACGTACAGGTAGCATTCCGGAAGGGGGGCCGCTGCTATACAAAAGCTGCCTGCGGCGGTGGAGCGGTTCGAACTCGGGACTCACAGTTAGTGACCTAATCACTTGACCGCCACCACCCACTGTAAGTTAACCCTAAATGCACGGCTTCTGAATTCGATGTTCCCGCATTTTGTGACTCGGTGAATACAGGTATTGATTAAATTCGTGTGACATGATTCCCAGAATGTAAACACGTCTCAGTTTCCAGTATCATACCAGTAAGTCGATAGCTATGAGTTAGGATTGTTTTAAGACCAACACACAGTAGCGAACAAGCTCGTTTGCGGTGAGTCGTCTACAGGCTAATACATCGCAATTTATAACAAAAAGTTATTAGGGGAGAGAAAACATGACAAAATGAGAAGAGGAAAAATCAACATTACATCTCCATGACCAGATGTTAGTCACACTTTGGTCTTCACACACGCATTGGTTAGAGTCATTAGGGGCGGGTGGAGGGATGACTGTGTCGTGTATTGGCCATGGAAGACCGAATGTTTCTACGGCTTGCTTTTGGTAGTATAGGGGGGATTATGTTGGCGGAGTCCGATCGCTTCCGCTGTGGCCAGAATGCGACTCCTAATCCCCTTGGATCGACGGCTGCGAACTAAGTAGATGGGTCAAAACGCTTCGGCCACATCAATCACGTGGTTTCTCTCCGCTAGGTGTGAACTATTGATAGTCATAATCACGCCGCTATTCAGCCAGGCCCGGTGGTGCTGACGGACTCGTTCAGATAAATGTCTGCTCGTGCGGCCAATATAGCTTGTCCCACAGGAACAAGTGAACAGGTACACAAAAATGGAAACTGAAGAAACAGGCAATTTATCTTTGGGTTGAAAGCGCTAAAGTGGTCTGGAGATGAATACAATGCGAAGTTTTGTGGCAAAGAGTGCTTTTTCCACAGCCGTACGTAGTTTACTTGTCATTATCTTGTTAGTTGTGTCGCCCTTCAAATGCAGTGATATAAACCGGTTTCTTCTCACCCGTAGTGATCTCATTTGTCAACCTTTGACGCCTCAAAATGTTTTCCACGAATCCTTCTGGGTATCCATTGCGAAAGAAAAGCTCTATGACAAACCTTAGTTCATTCTCTAGGGTATTATCAGTACATATTCTTCACTCTCTGGTAGCTAGGTACTGAATCATGTTTCTTTTCCTTTCCAGTGTCACATAGCTTTTGGAATTGATATGCTGACTATTCCACGATTAAACAATTAAAACAAGTCAAAGACCCTTCTTACTGAAGGATCTCAACAACTATGTAAAGAGCACTTATTCCAAACTTTATCTTCCATTCCAATGTTCCCAGTTCTCTGGTATCACCGTTAGAATATGAGCGACTTTGATAGTCATAAGGTATGGCGTCTGCTACGGGGCAATATTATACTGAATCCTGCTAATGGAGCTCAAAACACAAAGCGTTGAGAGGATTAAATCTGATGAAGGTGTGATCAATACATGTATGTTGTCTTGTCAAGACGTATGATCGATACGACTACCACTTGGCTAGCCCCACGAAAAATACGGAAAGAGAGAACACGGCTGAGAAAACGACGATAAAAGTATATTATTGATCATGACACAATACGCAAATATATGTGGCAAATCGGGAGCACAAGAAACGATGTGGTGGCGCACCAATCTGATCACGTCAGTGACACTCCAGTTGATCGATTGGACGACAGCTGTCTGATTCGCCTCGATCATCCAATCCGGAATCGATTCGCCTTTGGGTGTCTTGAATGCACTTGTGGTATAATACAGATCGATGCGTGGCCTGACGGAATCTGTGCGCTCCGTCCTAATACTGTATATTTATCAGCCGTGCTATGTCCCACCCACAAACGATTATACGATTAGAATGTATTGGTTCGCCCGTTTTGGGCTCCCCTACTCAAAACGTTAAAATAGCTTTGAGAGAAATGTGTTTTCAGGAAATCCAGTCCATAACAGATGGACAAAATATAAACCATGAATGTTTGGTACTTTGGAGGTACTGATAAATATATTAATCAACATTATTCTCTTCCAATGTAAAATCCAATTGTGAAACAGTGTAAAAACTGAAAACCATGCGTTGGAGCTAATAATACTAAAAAACGGTTGCAATTGAATCTGGCACTCTTTTTCATCAATTTGATGGTTTTTTGTTCCACAAAATTGTCGTGGTGTTTGGATACGGTACACAGTAGACGTCAGCGAAATTCATTATTTCGTCCGACAGAAACTAACCTTTGATTACATTAATAATGGATATTTCTCAATATGAAATAAGCACGCTTTGGCAAAGAGGAACATCATCTATTCTTTTTCCTAAATGTTTTTGATGCACTTGCTACCCGTAGAGAGGCACTATTTAATGAAATCATCCACGTTTGAATGGACATCTTTCCCGCGAGAGGAATGAGGCTACTGTAGACTCTACTGCACTTGTAAATGACAGAATATGTAGCAACAACATCCTGGCATTATGTACAGTGTTTGTCATCTGTGCATTTACAACAGTAGGATACAATACAATACAATAAGCAACATGAAATTTATTTTCACAACGTCGGTGGAACTGTTTCAATCGTACGTTTTCACAACTTCTAATACTCATACGATGCTCTATCAGCAAGTCTGGATGAGGAACTACATATGAATTAACCTCAATCCGCATGTCTGATAACACATTCCCTTAGAGTTTGCAAAACCATTCCTCCTCATACGACGACGACCCGCAACCCAGGAGACACAAAAACAATCAATTCTCTGTTGGTTACAAAAGGTACTATGGACGTGGATGCTGTGCCGGTCACAAGGTTCAACACAATGGCTTATACACACCGACAAATTCCATCGATGCACTGTTGGGTGATATCAGACCTTAGGTCCAGTTGCTATGAAACAGTCAACTTTCTACTGAACGCCTCATTCACCGCAACCTTTGACATCTTATTTGTTTGAAAATCGTTCTATTCCCGAAAGTTACGTCTAGTGGCCAAATTTTGTTGTATAACCGGTATTCTTGCTTTTAGTCATTGAAATATGTATGCTCTGGTAGCGGAATCCGAATTTTTGCCGTGTACTTCAGGGAGAGTTATTCCATTCATTCACATACTACTTATTGTAACACTGGAAATGGGTTCGTCACCTTTTTCTGATGGGACCTAAAAAATTGCACAGATAAAGTTCGTCAATTCCAATGAAATCGGAACTGCTGTGAGGTAAACTGATAAACCAGTTGGTGCTAAAATCTCTAGGTTGTCGATTTTAGGTTTGCTAAATGTTGAAAAAGTACGAAGCAGAGTACACCTACCTTTACTAAAAAGCATTTTGGGCTGTATCGGATAGAAATCGACTTTCTGACACGTATCTTCAACGGTATTGAAAAATCTAGAATAAAAATCCTGAGTAAAAAACTTTATCAATGTACATTCTTTCAGAGTGAGGGTCATATTTTGTGTCTAAGGTGGTTCCTTATTTGTCCCCCTCTGATGTATTGCACATTGTCAATTCGATTTGCATGGACCGAGGCGTCTTGCACGTGGGCACACGTAGTCCAGAATCATTAGCTATGAATCACTTAGTGTACGTGAAATGCATGGATAACAGTGATTTCGTTGTCCAGTAAGGGTGAATAATAAGGGTGAACACCATTTTCCATGGTTTTTGTTGTTCGACACTGAAAAGCATCCGGAATACCTTTTTCATAATCAATAGAAAGTTTTCACCTGATTCATTTTTTTCAGCACAAACCGTGACTCTTATATGCTTATTCGTTGAATAGTCAATGAAATTGACAGCAATGGAACACGTAACTGACGAATTCACGGTCGAGAAAGCAGTCATCCGGTCCCCACATTACTGCTCACTTGGGGCTTTGGTTTTTTTTACCCGGATGTGGTTCCTGTTTAAGCAGGTAAGTCCATGGATTTCGATTGTCACATACATCAACCGGTCAATATCCAAATGAAAACATAATCCAAAGCATTTTTTAGCCAAACTAATGTGCGTGTGATGGTTGACCGGGAGCATCGATGAGACGTATTGTTCTAGTTTATAATTATTCAGCAAACCGGCATCATTCCTCCGAGTTACGAATCGGAATCCACTCTCAAAGGAAAAGCATGCCTATTTACTGGATCCAGTTATATCAGCACGAATGAATAAGGTATATTGCGTTTTTCTAAGACGATATGTGTGTAGGTTACTATTTTAAGATTTAACCCCACGATTAATCTATGAAGTGGGTTTCAAGAAAAAAATATAGTACCGCTTAGCCTTTTTCTTTAGTCAATTCACAGCTATGTAGTGCCTTATAGAGTTATAAAATGATAGCGATTGCCGTGTGTTACGGAAAATAATATTTTTACGAGTCACGATACTTCATTACTGGCTGTTTGTTGCAGGGAGATTACTTGCCCAGCGAAAACCATGAATGAACTACTCCATTGCTACTGATTATCCGAGATCACTTATTCAGTAACGGACTGCTTACCCGTTCATTTTTGGTCACCTGAGCGACTCTTCTTCTGTCTGCGACGTGGAGAATGGCTTGGTAGCCTACAAGTCAGAAAGATATGTATTGTCATCAGGCTGATAATTCTACGTAAATGACCTAAACCGGCGTGGAGAAAGTCCCCCAGTAATAAAACCAGTAGCACCGTACTGGATACTAACTATTTCTGTCCTCTACAGGTGTTCCGAAACACATACACAGCCATGAATTCCGATGTGGATACATCGCATCAGAATGCTTCTTTCAGAGTCATAACCTTTCTATTGGTAATGTTCGATACTTACCAAGAATCCTAAAAGATAACTTTTGATATATCGTGCATGGATGAAGTGAAAAAATCAAACCATCCCTCAAACGTAGAAATGGAGAGTATGCTTACATCCTGCGTGGAAGGAAACGCATTGATGAGTATATGAAACCGACAATGTCAAAGCAGGTGCACACAGTTTTTGAACTTGTTTAATCACGCATTGCTTGTTCTATGTACAATAACCTTCATCTTACAATTATCCATTTTTCACCCCGTATTCTCCTTGAAGAAAACCATCGAATAGCAAAATACAGGGATGTATGACGGCAGCAATCCGTAGGTCAGGAAAGAAGATATGGTTTAATAGCTGTTGGCCATTTGAAGGGATATCGTTTAACAGGTAATCTTTATGAATTTATGGAATTCTGGTCCCCTGTAATCTGTGCATGGTTAGAGGCGGGTTTTGGGATGCGGTTTCTGATTTGCAATCAGTCATTCCTTATTCGGATAGTTTTGCTTTTGTAGATTAGCTTCTGAAGCGTGTGCTGTGTAAATTCGTGAGCCACGGCCCCGAGTGGCTTACGTCCGAACTGAGGCTACGAGTTTTATCCAAATTAAAACACGTAACTATTGTCTATCTTCATGAAATATATTGCTTTACGATAAATGTTGTATAATCGATTTTGTACTTGTGCGATATCCTTATAATTTCAGTTATTCGTCTGTTTAATATCAAAACACAAGAACTGTGTGACGAGGCTTTCAAAGATATGTATAGAGTTCAACGGATTTGAGTCACATAAATCTAAAACCCTTAACTCCGAGTGCTTATTCATAAAAAGCCTCATCGAAATATGCATACTATTAAGCTGAAAAACTGTCGAGCTACCTACCACCAAGGGAGAGTGGATATGGTGGGGTTCGAATCTCGGCCCGATTGCATAACGTACGCTCAACAGGGCTGTTTACTCGCAGCTTTGAGGTTTCTTTAATAAATTCCCCCGATGGAGCATCAACATATATTCTTGGGGGGAACCTGGAGCTGATTTAGCTGGGAACACTTGTGAATCTGTTTTGCACTGGTACTCATTTCAGCTATACAGTGTTCCGGATTGGATATTGGTCACTCAGTCAAATGCGCAACTGTTCGGTTGTACCCAGTCGAGTAATTAAAACGACACGTGAGTAGCTGATTGTTGAACGTCCGGTTTCAATTTGTATATATCAGTTGATTACCTTGAAATTGTCTATTGAGAGGGATAAAATCAATCCCTTGGGATATATAAAAATAAAGCTTCGATTAGGCTCTGAGCAGAATGCATCTTAAATAACAAAACAACAATGAGGTAGGCTGATGCGAATACAACTTATTCTCCTGGACGCCTTCATTCGGTGGGCAGCAGATTCGTCAGTTGGAGTTCTTGCAACCATTACCTTGCACTTTCGTGCGCCGGTTTAGGTTGCTGTCTTTTGGTTGCCCATTTGAATGAATATTAGAACGTTAACAGCAGATTCAAGCGTAAGATAGTTCATTTATATAGACTGAAGCTGCAAGAATAATGAGTAGATGCATCAGCGCCACTATTTTCGACATCCAGCTTTATCTTTCAGTGTCTCTAACCATCGGTGACCACCATCTCGGGGCCCCCAGTCAGAGAGGCTTACGTGACCTATTTGACCCAGTCTCTTGGTCAGAATTTTCATACTCTCATGCCAGGTTTTAGTTTGACAATCGTTTGCTTTCTTTCAACCGCTACCTGCCTCGCCATTGTTGAACAGTATTGCTGAAGATTCAGCCGCTACTCCAATTTAACCCCAGTCTTTTTTCAGACCAAGGCAAGTAGGATGTCTAAATGGGACAACAACAAAAAATTCGTCTACAGAGAAAAAAACACGGATAACAATGAAGATGAGGCAGCCATATAGGTCATCAGTTTCTTATATGCCTTTTCGGACCTATTTTATACGGATATTACCAACTTGGTTATGAGTTTTTGAACTTTGTCTTCTGGCTGCATCACATGTCGCACTACTGAATTCAGCGTGACTTCACAAATTGTTCGTTGACGTTGCTCACCACAAATTCACATAAAAACCTAATTACCGTTAAACCTGTCACTACACGAAATTGTTGTTTGCACTTTTTATTGCAGGCACACTTGTACATGATACCGTGTCTGGAAGAATAACTTCTACCAAACCAGGAAAGTAGTGACGGTTTTGAGGAAAATCCGTGTATTATTCATATGAGATTTGTGACTGAATATATTGTATTTGCACAGACACATCATGTTGAGCACTTGCATCTGATGCTCAAAATATTTAGAATCGGTATCTAAGGTCATACATGGGCGAATACAATAACAACAGCAACTAAAATGCGATGATATAAGGAGTAAACCAACATCTGTTCCGACGACCCGGACACTGAAATTCATTCCCGGATAAGATGCATTGAATGTGCCCTGTGCGTGTGTATTCCGACTTCGCAATCTTCGTATACCCTCTCAATAATCTCACGAACTATACATCGCCGCAACTATAGTTCGCTCTGTTCTCTTTCTGCAAGCCATCACGCTCATTCCACAGTTGTTTAGAACATACTTGGCATTTCAGTAAGAATAGTCCTACTAATTCATTTACGGTCGTAGATATTCCCCTAAACATACATCGGGAAAATGGTTGAGCTTTTAACTTTCTATGATAGTTATAACCACGCTTTTTTAGAATTACTTTATTATATCTCTGCTTCCACTCCCCGGAACACTTGTGTACGGAATTTTTCGTCGGACTAGCAAGTTTAGTGTCATTCAATCGACTGTCTCTATATTGAATTCTAATTCCATGTCCCGTGTACGCATGTCTGTCTGAATAATGACAACGGTATTGTCGTCTGTGCTTATCCCTCATTCTGTAGCAATTTTGCGGAGGACAAAACTGTAATTTTTTGCACAAATATAGGCATACCAGATTAATAAGGGATAGGAGAAAGCACATAGGAAGAAAACGCGAATGACCTTGTAAGTGATCCACGTCAATCAGACTTGCAGTTTCCCTTGCAAAGTAACCATTCGGGTTTGGACTGGGGACGGTCAAATGTTACATTCCGTCTCATCTTTAAGCAACATAGTTGGATAGCAAACTGTAACGAAAGTGAACTGAAAGCAGAACCATAACTGAGCAGATGGTATAAGTTAAGGTCATTCATAGGTGAACAGCTTTCTGTTCGATAGATTGATAACCAGAATAATTGTTAAAAGTAATAAGCAACTGGGTAAGAAAAATCACCGAGAAAAAAGAAATTTGAAAAGCATAATGCTGTGAGGCGACTGTTTCGAAGGTTCTAGCTGTTTCCTCAATCACTGCTAAGCATTTTTGTGAAATGGTTCTCATTGGGTTTATATTTTGACACGTTGTAACTGTTTTCCTGGTCAAAGAAAAACATAGACCAATTCTAAGTAAATAGTCAAACAAACGTAAATTCGGCATTTTCATCCGAGTCATCTTTTCCATCATCATGAGTTATACGAAAATCACACGATGTTGTGGTTAGCATGTTCATAAGCATGAAAGAAACACATCTAACAATTGCCAAAATACGGCGAAGAATAATTGAATCAGCTTTCAAGTAGGCCAGGTTAGATTGCAGGAGGATGATAAAGTATGACAAACAAAACGCACTAACAAGTAAAATCACAAGTGATTCAACGTTTCACTCTAAATTATATTTTTATGAGTCTGTGGAGCGATAAAGGAAACAGTCTACCAACACAGGATTCCACATGATAGGATCACCGTATGGTGTTCTCTTTGATGTCACCTAGGTATTTGATGGTGGTTAATCCAGTATTTGGCAAGGAAGTAACGACTTGGGTTCCAAGAGATGCTCAGACCGGGAAAGACTAAAAGGGTGTTCGAAACATTTAGAAGAATCCAGCTGGAGATCGGACTGGTTCAGGAATACTTCAACTTATGCTCTACTGGCAAGAAGTAGTTCCATGTAAGAATGCTTTGAGATCAATTGACATTATCATATATGTATATCCATAATATTAGTATATAAACGTCTTGATTGACGGTATATAGGACCAGTCTTTAAAGAATGTAGAAAATAAGTATGAAGAAAGCACAGCACCCAGAAAGACACCAAATTACACAATAACTGTTTGGAAAGAACATATTTTGCTTTCTTTCTCTGAATTCTCCCTGGAAAATAGTCTTTCAGCTACGACAATAAACTGATTGAGCAACCTAATGACTGAAAAAGAAAAAAAAGAAAAAAAAAGAAAAAAAAGAAGAAAAAAAAAGAAAAAAAAAGAAAAAAAAGAAGAAAAGAAAGGAAAAGAAATCGCAAAGCAGAAGGGAAAGAGGAAGGAAACACACAACAAACATATTTTTGGGAATCGTCCAAAGATTTGCAAGTGTACTTCATTAGTGAAGATTCAGCTCTAACATTATATCTATTTGGCTTGTACGCTGACGGAATTGGACTTGGGAACATTACTAGCAGACCGCAAAACAGATGTGGGCAGCGTGCTCTGCTAATTTAAGTTCGGAGGAAGTGATAACAATAATATTCAAATGTTGGAATGGAATAGTAGATAAAGGTGACCATTCAGGAATGAGAACAATGACGAATGGTCTTCAGGAATCAGGGATTGAACATGTGTACATAAATTCATTGATAAGGAATACGAAAACCTCTGTCAGTGAACATACATAGATGTGACATTTTAAAGCATGTGACTTTGCTAGTTTAAGGAAGATGATAGACCTCCTCAAAGACGAAGTCTATATCCAATAGACAATCTGCGGATTATGGAGAGACTATCATTTGAAGGATAGATGAATGCAGCATTAAGCCTTTTTACGTCAGCAGGTTTTTTAGTGACCTTTTCCTCTGTCGCACTGTAATATGATCCTTTATCACAATCACCTATCATTTTCGGCTCTCAGAAATTGCGTGGCGAACGAGGTATTCATTTTTTTAATCTTTGTTCCGATTTGCAGAGACAGCTGTTTGACAGTGATTATTTTATGCATCTTGAAAGCTTGTTCTTTATATTCCGCATCTGTGGCCGTTGGTAGCCGAGATAATAATCAACCGGCTGAACAAAAGATAGTTCCACAGGACAGCAAAAATTGAAGATCACATCAGCTTTTTCGGTGAACTTTTATATAAAATAGCGAGATTATTGTGGATATAACCACGAGGAGATAACGACCTGATATTTGTCTTGGAGATTGCAAATTTTTACGCCCAGTATCTTGTCTGAACGAACATATGGTAGGCCAACTGAGAGTAAACTTTCGACCTAGACAGGAGACTGTGATTGATGGAGGAAATGGGCACCTTCATTTTGAGAAACAAATTAATCAGGATGGTTACAATTTACCCTATTTTGACGTTTTTGGGCTTGTGGCACCAAGTGCAGATCATGTAGGTTATTACCCCATACCCTGTTGTCCTTTCGTTTCCTTCTCTGTCCTATCGAAAAATTGTGTAATCAAGTGTGTTGACCATTGAATCCTTTATGTTGTCGTTCAATCAGTTTTCCTTTAAAAATATTACACTCTTGGTTCTATGGACGGAATAATTTGGTATATCAGTGAGATAAGTCAATATACTAGAGAGTGGGTGAATGTTGGAACTGACCAATGAGGGAACAGACATCTTCACAGGAGATATGTATGCAATGGTCTGTGCCACCGGAACCCTAACATTTTTTGCTGCAGCCAGAAAATCAAGTTAGGGAAGAACGATGAGAGTTTGATTACACAAAACCACAATGTGTTTCTGCCAGCACTCTAACTCTCTGAGCTCAAAATTCCCTTTCTTGGCAGCTCTCTGATTATACTCGGTTTGTGTGGCGGCGACCTCCTTAGTTAGTTCTCTGAGAGTTTCCGCAAATACTCCTGACGAATGGTTGGGGTATAAAAACCAGCAATCAGGGTATACTTTATGACAGTTCACTCCATCTTCTACGGGCCTCTTCGCGCGGCATCCAGCACCGCTCGCGNCCGCTCGCGCCGCTCCTGAGAAGCTCTCACGGGGCTGTCAACTTACCCCGATCCGTCCGTATCCCCGCCAACTCCGCAACAAACTCAAACTCCTCCAGGAAAGTGCGCGGGTCTCCATCCTCGAATGCTTCAAATCATGGAACCTTCATCTATATCCCGACGACAGCACCAGTTGTGATACTTTCACAAGGCGGTGCTCTGTCGAGCATATTTGTTCATTAGGAATTTCTGCCAGGGTATCGGTAAGTCGACATTCATACAACTAGATATCTCATGTGGAACGAGTGTGCGNCGGAATTCCCAAACTCACACAGAATGGGTAATAGAACGTTCCACTATTAGATTTACATTCCTGTAGTAACTATAGCAAACAGCAGCGATTCGGTCCAACGGGTTTGTTCGTTTTTGGCCGTTGAAAGTAAAAGTCAATCGTATCAGTGAGCTAACTACTTACAAGTGTGGGTAGTATCTCACAACAGTATAAATAATTCCCTGGGATACCAAAGGCACGAGAACATAATCGAAACCAATAAACAAAATTCAATACGAGCGTGAAAAAAGTGCAGTGCAGGAAATCAAACGGCTCTCCTATACGTTATACTTTCTATTCTGCAGTGTGCTATTTTAATATGGGGATTTCTTCTTTTACCGAGCACTGTAAAATTCTTGTCACTTAACTTCAAGGAAAATAGTTATTGAGTGACAAAACTAATCACAATTACTAATACTACTAATAGGACTAGGCAGAGGAGGAGCTGTGGGGGTACCGAGCGCTTTCTCAGGTACCGGATAGGAGAGCCGCCTGCAGCTTGCATTAGCCGTAAGTCAGGTAGGATTAAGCTCGCTAAATAGGCGGTAGTTTACAATACGCGGCAGTACTAAAGGAGTTGATGGGTCTAATGCATGGAAAGGGTTCTGCGTACAACGACCGCGTATCTTAGTGTAGCGCTGTGAAGTAGCGAATGTGATTCGCCACTGATTATGACCATTGCCGTCTCATCATCTACCTAATAATTTTATCCAGAACAGACAAATAAACCAATCAACCTACCATCGGCTAGAGCTTCTGCCTTCGACTTCAGATTGGGTTACGCAAAGGCTTGAGTGCACCTTCGAACAAGGCTTATTTTCGACTGGATGCAAGAGTAATGCAACATCCAATAAAGCACACAAGATGAAATGTGAACATTCTGTCTTCAACAAATATGCACTCACAGCCTACATCGTTTCTCAACTTATCTCCTCCACAATCAACACCCTCGCACATTTTCAATTCCATCGGAGTCTTTAGACGGTGGTATTAATAGCGTGCATCAGTTAGTAATCACGCTCCCATTCTTTCTCGTTTTGTTTCAATTAGCGTCCAAGTACCACCGAATCTTTCTTCATCAGTCGAAGATTTTCTTTGTCCTCAATGATTTTTCAAACTAGCCCCATTCAATGTGCCTATTCTGATGCGTATAGGATAACAGACGTTTATAGTGCGTACCCTAGAGACCGTAGCAATCGATGTGTATTTTGCCCAAGGGACTCACATTCCGGATTCTATTTACACCATATGATTGAACCCCCAACAAACCAAACTGTGAACTCACACTTGTACTTTCTGGGGACATTTGGGCTGCGAATCTGATCAACTCCTTTCGAGTAAAATTGTTGTCTTGGTGAGAAGCAACCGAAAATATACCCTTTTGTTTAAAATGTTTCTGAGTGTTTTGGATATTGCACCTGCTTGTGTCATCAAGCCTCAGTCCTAGCAGGTCGACATTTGGCACACTGAAGATGCGGACAGGCACAAGGTTTCATATGGTGCACTTTTCACGGCTACAGAACTGACGCCAATTTTTATTCCAATTTCACTGTCCGTGATACGTGATCCCGCGTTTTATAGTAACTTTTCTGTTTACGGTGGGATTTTCCATCACTGCTGGTGAGCGCTGGATTTGCGAAGGAATAAATTTCGAAGATAAGCTGCGGATCTGCAACCACATACTTCCTATCAATTCAAAGGAAATGAGGTAAAACAAAAATGTAATTTGCGAATAGCTGCTAGTTCATTTCATGCTCATAACACATTTCAGGGTTAGCCTTATTGATCACGTCAGTTTATGCCATGAAAAAGACCATATGAATTGGCGTTCCATCATGTCACATGAATTGCTTGAAACTCACTATTCTGCAGGCTAGAGGTTAACAAGCCACAGACTCCAGGGATGCACATCCTGGCAATCACTACCTGACTCAATGAAAATCATACACTGTAATCCAACGAGTTTCGGGTAGTATTAGTGATACCTTTCCATGTTTTGATCGATTTCATGCTAATTGATCAAATCCCAGCTTTTCAAATGAATTTTTGCGTTTTCTTTTGGGAATTACGGTGCTCAACGGACGATAAGCCGAACGATAGTGTGAAATCCCCGCACAGTAAAACGCAAGTTGTTCGATCAAACAGCGTTTGCAAACGAGAAACGGTGACCTACAATTCCCCTGCTTCCCACGTGAAATTGTCCCAATGGTTCTGACATCGCTTTCAATACTGTTAATACACAACAGCCAAGTAACTGCATTACTCGCCAAAAGTATAGGTTACCATCCCGTCAGTCCCGCGGAGGTTGGCTTATAAAATCCACCTATCCCCACTTCTCAACTTCTTCACTTCTGTACGGCACCATGAAGCGCTTCCTGAGAATTGGTTGCATTTTCCACATTCAATAAACACGGGAGTAAAAGAACAAAATAAGATAATTGATATAATGGGATACTCCAGGTACAGCCCTTAGGTAACTACAAATGAGACAGTTGAAACAGTTCGTCTTTTTCGCGCTTGATAAGGATATAGGAGATAAAGAAAACTGCCACAATTCACAACAGTCACAACTTTTACTAACTAATAAACGCGACAGAGGCATCTGCGAGACAGTTTGCGATTATGGGAGCAAATTCATTAATTCCTCGGGCCAGACAAACCAATGACGCAGTGCAAAATATGCCACAGAAAACCTTCAACGGTACCCACTTGTTTACGTTCAGCTTTCTGCTCCTCCGGGTTGGTTTTATTGTTCTAGCTCCAAGGAGGACATAAACACTTGGTTGGGGAGTCGAGTATTTTACAGCACAGCCAATGGACCACAAAAACTAGCAACACAAACACGCATAAAGTGGAGTCTTTGACGTGTGCATTCACGCGTGCTGAACAAAACATTCTCGTTGCTCGAACGCGCGGATGAGCAGGTAGGAGTAGGTTCTCGTCCCCGGGGCTAGTAATAATTGCTTATTGCGGCTTTCGCAAGTTTGTCCGCTAAGTGTGTCACCCGAAAATTCAAGGGTGATTATGGTGTTTGAACAACAACGCTTACTGATAGAATAATTCACATTTACCGACCCGGAAATCTCCTCTACCTCATTTTAAGGTGATCCCTTACGCGTCTGACGACATCAATAAAGAACCCAATCTCGCCTTTAGGTGGGAATTGCATCCATCCCCAGGTGACAGCCCAGTTACCTAGCATTCAACGTGGTAGATGTTGACCGTATTACTTATAGGTAAGTGTCTAGAACCCCTAGTCAAAAGTTTGCGGACCTAATCCCAGCAGTAAAATGACAACTACGAAGGCTTAATCACAGTAGGGACCAATAACCACGGTGAACTCATGATTCATAATAGTTAAACATCCTTCCATTCGTTGTAACTGGAATAGCGATTCTGCCAGTTAGATCAGTATTCCTTAAGTTCAGACTTGATTTCTTGAGATGATCATCCACCATCCAAAACTGACTGACACTAATCATACATCTCTTGAGAACAACTTTCTCTGAACCAGGTGGTTACTGGGATAAAATAAACGGGCAGTGGTGGACCGGTGGTGACGTCACCAAATTATTATCCCGGAGGACTATTGTTCGAATCCAACCCCTACTGCCTGACTTTCCCGATTTGTATGCTATACGGCAGCCCTTTGATTGACCGCTTTCCCCTTCCTGGAAACTGAATCATTGTGCGTTCAATAAAAACGATGTAAGAGTGAAAAAGAAACGGAAAAGAAAAGCAATACAACTGGACGACCATTGGCAAAGGAATGGAAACAATTACTGATGACCCGAGTCTACCCGTTTCTGGTAGTTAATCTGATAGATATTGAGCAAAATTGTAAAACTCACGCGCAATCCAATTTTTAACCAAGTCATAGCAAGTCCCGTATGTAATCGGGTAGCACGTGACCGATCAGCTTTCCTAAGCAATACGCATAATGTGTTATAGATATTTGGGGAACATGAGAGTGCTTTGGAAATAAATTCGGTGTAATTAGACTTATCCCGTTCTAGTTTAGTGACTTATGTTTCTTGTGACCAGAACTAATAAGACTAGAAGTCTTAAGACTTATCTTTGTGTAAAAAACAAACTACGATCTCTTTCTGCGCAAATTTCAATCTTCCATCGATTTTCGACGGAAAGTGAAAAGTGCTTACCTGTGCAAGTCAATTGGTAGAACGATATAGATGAGATCTCTTGTTTCCAGCCAACAGTTGTTCACCTCATCACTCGCTGCATTCACAATATGTTTTCATATTTACCCCATTTTTACTCTTCAAAGTGGCTCTGACTAACACACCAACAATTTTCGTCCAACTGGTTGGCACTAACAAGCTGTGTTCAAGTCTGAACCTGTCAAATGGGAACCGAANTACCGGAGTGAACACTATTTCCTTATGGTTGCATCAATGGTTGAACTATTTTAAGGGGAACAATAAATTGAATTGAACAAACGTATTTTACCTGTCAAGCTGGATGAATGAAACGATACGGGAAGGTTGGTATAGTGTGACAATCTGCACCCAGAGCTTGTAGTGGCTATTGCGAATGGCCTCGTTTCCCATCTACGTCAGTTTGATGATAATGTATCGCTGAGTTGCTCACACTAACACGAGCATCAGTCCGCAACTTTTTTCACTACATCCACTTTGACATTCAGTGACACAAACAGACATACATTTCCAGTTGATTAGTTTCCGAGAGAAACACCAACTGGAATCCAGTTGTCAATCACACTGATATGTCTCTCACTCTATCCGTCGGGTCGATGTATACGTTAAAACATTCGCTTTTCACCTGTTGACTGTTTAGAAATTTGGATTTAAGGGAAAAATAATGTTTCGGGAATGAAGTTATCCAGTTTTGGGTTCGAATCATCGTGGTGATTATGATAACAACCTGATGTGGAGTCATACCGTGGACGCTTTTACTGCGGAGATTAAGTGCCTGTTTTCTCCTACCTGTTCCGAATTACCATTGGCATTCATGTTGCATGCGGTGATTTCTCAATGTGTGAAGAGCATTGCTATCACCTGTGCAAACAGAGTCACATATTGATTGTCATTCAACAGTAAACTCATACATAAGGCATATATCTCAAAGCCAGGGTGTCGAGCTAGTTAAGGATATTTTTCCTATCGTCAACAATGAAGATGACTGGGGAGAACTGATCAGCGAATGTCACAAATAAACGGAACCAAATGAAGAAACGGAATTGCTTTTCGGTAAAAAGGTATCTTCACCAGGAAAAGATTGAATAGCCAAATTTAATGCATTCATCGTATAGCTTGACTGTTCCTATTCAGCTGCTAATATTACTAAGGTTATCCAGAACTATTCTGACTGTAACCCCACAGAGCCTGCCAAAATAAACGGCTTCCGGAGCCTATATCCCCATTTTAATTTAACGTAGGGGAGTTCTATCGGAAAATCCACACAAAATGAACTTCCACTTGCACGACAAAAGCTTAAAAATAAGGTATAAAGCTGATACATTGCATATAACCTGGTGCTACAATTGCGCAATGTGAGAACACGCATGATTATTCTCGAAGTTTCAGCAAACCAAAATAAGCAAATTGATAAAATTGGTAATTGTTTACCACGGAAGCTGAAAACACGGTTTTCCCGTCACAAATTTGAACAGAGAAGTCAGAAACATGGGTTTGCACAATGTATCAATGGTCATTTCGCTGCATCTGCACACGTGCATACTGCAGTCCAAGTGATTTTTATAGCCAGTGAGATAACAGATTTGTCATCTACAACACAACGAACACAAAATTACTGAAATTTGACGAGACCCTAGCCATTCACACTCTCAAACCCGATCTATGCAAACAACGGGAATGGTTATTCACATTAGCTTTGCCTTGGTGATTGACCCCCTGCCCTATCTCGTCCCCCTTTTTGTGTTTTTGCGTTGCGTTGTTCGTTGTGATTAGCGATCTTGTGTTTTTTTCTCAAATTTGTTATCTCACTGACTATAAAAATCACTTGGACTGCAGTATGCACGTGTACAGATGCAGCGAAATGACCATTGATACATTGTGCAAACCCATGTTTCTGATTTCTCTGTTCATACCACGAAAGCATCAGGTTACGGTAGTATTTGATGTGGAATTTCACAACAGTGGTCGGATAGCACACTTCACGACAACTAAAGTCATAAATCTCTAGGTCTCACCGTGTACTAAGTTGAAAAACTGTCACAATTAATCGCCTTCATTTCTGGCCATGGTAGTACTAAGGAGCCTTTTCTTTACCACACAAATATTCTACCTTAAAAACCTTCCTTGTTTTATCTCTCCCCTCCCATTTCGTCGCATGGATCAGGCAAATAAAATGGAAGGACAGATAGGAAATTGATTCGTAGGAAGCCAATATCGGTTGCACCAACCATTCCACCAAGCGAGAGTCAGAATTGCGGGATAACAACGGATTCTGAGCGTTGGTATGGAAGAACAGCTCAATGTTACCTAGCAAACGTGGAGTCCTCGAAGAACAGGGCTGGATGGAGATGGATTTCGATGAAAAATGACTCCGAGGTATCTTTACAAATGAAAGCAATCACTGACGGAGGATAGAGTAATGAACACCAGGTGGAGATTGGCTCATCTACAGTTGAATGTGTTGCACGTATAAGTTGGCATACCCAAAGAAAGCTATCGCACAAATACACAATTGTGCGAAGTATAGCATCGAGCAGGTGGGGACAGACAGCGTAGGGATAGGAGTGGAAGTTACAATGTCTAATGCTCGAAACGCTTGACACGTGAACAGTTTGGAATGTCAAATACTAGGTGAACAATTAGTGCGGCAGGCATGTAGAGCTGAGTAAGGGAGAAGCAATGTAATGTGATCTGTTAACGGCGGGCATAATTATCGAGTGATGGTCCCTGTACAAATTTCCAAGTTTGAACCCTCGCCGTACGTCATCACTTGACTACGGAGCTTCCTCTGAGAGATTTGAGAGTCCAATTAACTGGTTCATTTCGACAGCAGCCTAAACAACTTCATCATACCATTTGGTTCTTTTGTGTCTCCCGTCCATACCTCTTCATTGACGGACTTCTATCTCAAACACTTCATATCATGCAGGATTTGTTCGTTGATACCACACAATCTTCTTTTAGAGGTTTTTCACAGTTATCAGTTTTCCCATTCCATTAGGTGAATCAGAGACGAAACAGAGTTTTGTTCCTTCCTGGGGGGGGGGGGGAGTAGCCATGACTGGATTAAAGCGGTCAATCCCCGCGCGAAAGCATTACCCCGCTCCCGACTATTTCTATTACTGGACCTCCTCAAGAGCAAATGTTACATTTTCTAAAAAGAAACAGCCATCGGCTCAGGGATTCAGAAATCGGTCGTAAACTCCAGTTATTCTAGCTGTACCCCACTGTTCGTAGGCCGTCCTTTCATGGCTACTGTCCAGTTCAGCACTTATATAGGTATATGCTAACGTTCTCGGGCATCCAAGTGCTTCAAGAAAAAAAAATTGAAATCTTTTGGGTATACTTTCATCGATTATTTCTAAAACTTCGTTGGAGACCGGTATAAATTAATTTTTTTCACTCCCTTATTAATGCAAAGTTTACAGTGGTTCAATTGACAACCATATATTTAGCACTACAGCAATAGAACCCTCATGTGTCCGGAAATTGAAACAACTATCCCCAAGGATAGAGACGGATAATCCTGGTCACCAATTTTTTTTTTCATTTTTGAAGTAATTATAGCCTAACTGGGTGAAAATAAAACACAAGTTGCTATATGCGCAAAAGTGACTGAACGGAGTCAAATCTTGTTAAGTGTAAGAAACCTCAAGTCATCGGATATTGTGCGTTGCCATCTTCATTGCTTACATAATGTCAAAGGTGTTGTGGGTGTAGTTCATTGCAATCATTCACCATTTACTTGGGTATTGCTGTATTAGAAAGTAGTGGAAAGCATTGAATCATGAAATAAAGAAGACTGAATGTTGCACGAGAAGTCGCTTGCAGGACAAACTTCAATAAAGGCACCATACTGGCTCTTAGCGTTTGAAGTGAGATCTCAGTATTTTTAAATAAAGAGCTGCCATTCTGGCTGGGTTTGACTAGCTTTATAATTCAGGAGACATTTGAAACTCTTATGAAGTCAACATTTATTTTAAATCCATTCGATTGACACGTAACCTGTTCGTGAGAGTTGATCCATGAAGTAAAATTATGCATGGAAATTATGTCCCAAAAACATGAATATGAAACGAAGGCAGCAGCCTACTCGAGAACCCGTTAACACTGGATTCCATTATGATAAAATCGGCACGATAAGTTTGGTTGGAAGTTTGTTTACCAGATTTTTGGAATAATGATACATTTACAGGTGTTGATAACAAATTAACTTCGTGTTTCATGCAATTTTCCGCATGATATTGTTTCCGAAAGAGAAAACACCGCGAAACAAAACCATGAGTTAGTCTTGCTGTTCCTCTTTTTGGAGGGGAAGCGTTATACGAAAGAAATCAGTGAGGCATTATGCCGAGCGCTGCGAGTCATTGTTCTGAGAAAACATTGATCACTAATTGTTAGATAAAAAGCAATCCCCACTGTTTCCTGTCCACTAGTCAATATGCCTAAAACTGTCGCGAGGATGAGAACCTTGGGTCCTGTAAACATGTTTGAGGAAGTTCACATTAAAGTAGGAAATGATTTCCAATTACGTTGGGCTTTTTGGTTAATCACTCAGCGGATTTATTCTGTTGATGGGCCTTACGAAATATATTACGTGCCGAATTCATAGGAACCTCAATGAACAAAGAATAGATGTTTTCCATCATATAATCCACTTCTCATGTTGAAAGTTTAATTACACTTCGGGTGATCTCGGTGATCTGCAAATGGACTCAATTTATCGTGGTTTGGTTCTGAACTACCATTGAGAATGATGTTCGCTAAATTTTACATAACTCAAATAATTTTGATGAAACGCTTTTTCAGAAAAGTAATGCATGGTAGATGTTTTTGCGACAGAACAATGCGATTTAATGGGAGAGCTCAACATTGCTGTTATATCTACAGAGATAGATCAGCAAACAGTGCTTTTTGTCTCCCTGTCGGGATTCGAACTGTGAATGTTTTGGTTGAAGTGTGGGGATTTTATCCTCAAGGTATATTTTGACCGAATTTTTGAACCCACCAAGATATTCCGTTGCACGAATCGTATAAATTCACATATTCCGAGGCCTGCGAGAATCTTCCGCAGCCGCTATTTTCTGTAAATTGTATGGAATGAACAAAACAATGCCCAATGCCCTCAGACACTTTGGCCAAGCTGAAGAGTGAACAATTTATTTTCAGTTCACATTTACGTCTGAACAGTTTAGAACAGATTCATCCTATTGTGACAAACCTTGTTGGTTCACTTCCTGAAACCGACAACCTGAGCACTTGAATTCGGAGAAAGGAATAGTTTGAAACCCCGGTCGAGTCCCGGGACGCATATGCCATTCAAATGTGCAATTTATTGCCGCAAGTAGGATTCAATTCTTGGATCGCCATCGTTTCCCGTCGTATTTCCACTGAAGTCAAGAGTTTTATCTTGATTATCTACATTTTGCAATATGTATGTGACTCGACTAATTTTTGGAACAATTGTATTGAAGTGAGTAATAAAAATAATTTCTGGCTGTACTAGAGTCAAAATCAGATACTCAGTTAGTGAACAAAACGCGACGTAGAGTCTGTTATCTGAACGCTGATGCAGAGCGATTATTGCCGTGAAGCTTATAGACTAAGTATGACTCATCCAAATGTGTTCGATCACCAGCTGTTTTATGGTATACGAAGCAAGTGTGTTCGGAAGAAAGACGCCATTTGTTTACGAATTCGATAAAATCGAGTTAGTTGGGTCAGTGAAAAACCTCGTATTGGATCGCTTTTCCACAGGATCTTAAAATGTAATTCATTCCGTATGTGAACCCAATATATTTATATCCGAACATTTCTGATCAAAAAACTTTATCGGCATGACCTTCCTGGATTCGGTAGGTGACCTATCTCAAACATTTTCAGAAAACAAAAGGAGATGAGATTTGAACGTTCGTTTACTTACCATATATTTCTACTGGGCAGTCAACATCAGTAACAATACTCGCTACATTTGCAGAGATACACGCATGTTTCAAATCAGTGTAGACGGCGAGAACATTGCAACGGCCATTCTTCATATGAAGATCACCAAAGCACAGCAAAGTAGGAAACGGGAGGACTTTTGACGGCTAGATTAGTGTAAGAGATCATTCGCCAACGTATTCAAATAAGGGGCGATACAAAAAAAGTGACAGCGCATTGACGAAACACTTTCTGAACAACAGTGAAGTGCATCCCTCCTCCCGACAATCGCAACACACCCTCCGCGTGCTACTGAACAGTGTATTCTAAAATGCGATGATAGTATTTTTTAATTAGCTTCCACATCAACCTTCATTTCAATGAGGGAGCTAAATATGTTGGCGTTTTGATAAACCTGTGAACCCCTCTAAAATATGAAGATATGAAAGTCTACGGCAGTGTGGACGTTGACCTTGCCAGCAAACCGTGTGAAAAATATCTCATCCCGGCTTTATTCTGTGATGGACGGCGGAAGAATACCCTTTAGGGGCTCAAACTGCGTAATGCACATCTGAGACCAGAACCCAATGTTTATCAAAAGCCAGAAGAAACTATCTTCCATGAAACTTCCTTAGGTATGACCTCATCGATGGTCAGTAAAATTCATGCCCAAAATGTCACTCCCAGTTTCTATTATTGTTCTTACATGAAGATTTCACCATCGGCTTTTTCTTTTGGGTGTTTAGTTCATCGGTACTAACTCCAGTTTGGCTGCCAATCTTTTTATCATTCAAAGGAAATGCGTAGAAGTAGGGTAGCTTCTGGGTTAAATTACAAGTTGGAAAATTGACAGAATTCTATGACTCAATTAGCTGATAACATAACTTAGTAAAACCTAGACTTTCATCCCAATCTGACACTGAGAAGTATATAAAACAAAGGCTATCAGAAAATAAGCCAGTTATTTCTTAGTTGTCAATGGCACCAACGTTTAGGAGTATTTAATTCGAAAATGCATTTTGTGCCAGTTTGAACTTCGTGTAATTCTGAACTTATTTATTGTCCAACAAATAAAACAGGCGTATTGCATTCAATGTTTGCGTAACTGCACTAAGAAGCATTCAGGATGTCTCCCCGAGCCATTGCTGTCACAAACACACACACACACACCGATTCCTAGCTATGAACGACTGAACCGCTACCAAGCAAAACTATCATCCAACCTGAGAGGAGGGGGGGGTTGGAAGTTTAGTGAACAATGGATTGTGTTTTTGGCCTGTCCTTTCTATTCGTTTTGCGTGTTTAGTGCACACCACATTTAACTCATCCAGCGCATTGTTTGGCTGAAAGCCAACCAAGTCTGACAGTAACTAAGGTCAGGATAATTCCAATACGGCACTCCCTTGATATTGGTTTTAGTCCAATACCTTTTTCAGTTACGAGTTTGCTCTTGACCGGGGTTGCACTGATTGTCCGAAATTAGTTCATCCTCAAACTGGACACGCTTTCAGTGAAAATGATTCAGAGTGGAATGGTTTCTCCGAAACTCAGACTAACATTCCACCTGTTGGGTTGCCGCCTTATTAGACGTTCAACACACAAGCAGCATTTGTGGAGGACTTCCATAAACGCCTATTGTTTTGTCAAAACAAGAAAACGGACCATGTAAAAGGATAATCTAGGTATCCAATTCGGTTACTCTTGCGGACGAATGGACAATAATAATTTTAAGAATAATGCTTTAGTACACAATTTGCCCATATGAAGTAGGTATGATGGTACCATTGATAAACTTGATGTTGAAATCGCATCGATTCGAGTATGGTTTTACTTCAAATTGAAGCATTTATGAAGTAAATGCTATCTGTAGATGATGCTTGGGAGGATACCAATTTAAAGAATTTCACTGATTTCAGAAATTAATCGATACGTGCTCATTAAAACTAATGAAAGAGTTAATCACCACTGCAAGGTCCTTGAATTACTGTACAGCTGCTTCATTCTTCTTCGGATTAATTACCGAATTAACTTAGGTTCCTATCTTCGGGGCATAAGGTTTTGATAATCCTGACTAACTATTGCGGCATAACCGTACTTAGTACACATCAACACTATCTGATTTGTGTTGATCGGTCACGATGGTTGTTATTCTCGTCCCTTAACGGGTGGTGCTGCGTGGATATACGTAGCTTATGATCCACAGCAAGGTGAAACAATTGCATTGTCAGCGTTGTGCAACAAGTTAACTCTGTTTGACGAATTCATGCTGCTCTCAAAAACCAAAGTTTACAAACCGTCTCACTTCATAAATTTTATCTAAGCACATGCATGCACACTCAGTAGCCTGAGTCTATTGATTTACAGTTGCTTTAGCTGCCGGAACCTCACTCCCATTATCCACAATGATACACAAACAAAATTACTTCAATTATTTTGAGTTGTGTGGCAGCTCATTTCCGAATAGTTGTTCCTGATTCGTTCATTTGGGAAATTCCAAATAGTAAGACTGAAAATGTTGAAAACTCGTTATCCCCTCCAAGAGAAAAATTGCATTGATCTGTTTGAGGTTGATGTATACGCTTTAGCCGTTATTTATGCATGTAATACGACACCGAGTTAACTAATATATTGCCCAATGTGCTTGTTGTAATATCTTTGTGTCAAATATGTTTGTTTTCTGCTCGTGCTCTGAAACAGTTCCTGTGCAACAGCGGTTGCTGCTGCTGTTCGGAACACAGCGGTTTCACGGGCATAACTTTGATGTTTGAAAATAGCTAATAGTTTGTACAGAAATAGTATAAACTCCCAACAGATAAAGTACTTTCAAACGTTCCCATCAACTGCAAGTGGGTTGTCACTAAATACGAAATGGAACTGTTAGGTATAATTTATGTCAAAAACAACTACAGTCAAAGCTAGACTTTCATGATGAACATAAGTCTAGTTAGAAACGGTTTTTCACATTTCTAATTCTGTCAGATAACACCGGATTTCTCAGATCACCGTCCCGGTTAAATGCGAATTCCAGTTTAATCGTAATAAAATAAAAATAATAATAAACTCGGGTTAAGAAAGTAACCTCATTGATAGTCCAATTCTCGATTTCCCAAATAAGGTTGCATAAAGGCAAGCACTCTGGGAGGTTGATTGATAGACTATTTGGTTCAATGTTTCTATGTTTACATATAAGTATATAGGATCCTTTAAAAGGATTAGCTTAGCTGTAAACTACCGAAGCGATAGGAAGGAAAACGTAACACAAATTATCCAACTATACCCAAAAAATGTGGAACAAGGTTTCACGGAGTACTGTTACTGTTATGCGTATCTAGTTTGCATATTAATGCATACTACCTCCGTAAACCCATTTTCGAATTTGATAGGATTGTGCAGGAAGCGAACACACCTATGCGCAGATTTGCATGGGCGAGTACTATGCTTGGCAGTCTAGCTATCGCGTAATATATTTTGTTCCATAGATTTTGCCCGACAAAATGGAGAATGCCTGACGCACCATAGTCGACACAAAATTCTCCGAGTCGTCCTTGCGTTCAAATAATTTTACCACAACCATAAGGAAATGAAATAAATCTCATGAACTAACAGCGTTTTCATGCTTCATTGCTTAGCTTAATGGTTCTGTTCTGTGTGACGTCTACTTACTGTGGGGTTACAGAATTGCATAACAGGTAAACCTGTCCTAATTGGTGACACACGTGGCCATATTGGGATTTTCTTGCTTACAAAATAGACAAAAGACCAATGGCTTCGACAAGGTTTTGAGGATGAAAGTTTTCTCACCATTACTTTCAGTTTATTTTCTTTTTTCTTTTTCATTTTTACTTCCTTTTATTGAATAACAATGATACAATTTCGAGGAATGGGGAAGCGGCCAATCAAACGGCTGCCCTACAACACATAAATGGGGAAACTCAGGCAGTGGTGGTGGGCTGGAACTGTCGTCCTCCGGGGTGACTTTACCACCGGGCCACCACCGACCATACGATATGACCACTTCACTCTGTCTGTGGTATATATATTCTAAATTACATTTTGATTATTAGCTGTAGAATATGATTATTCTATAGTAGTGTTCGACGTAATTGATAGAGTCCACTGCTGAGCCGATGTTACTAAACTGACCTAGATTTTTCTATTTATTTTGACCGAGTAAGTGTGAATACGTAACACCAATGATCAGAATTGAAAATTGACTCTTCTTCTGTCTCATGAGATCACTCGAATATTACATTTCACCGCAGTCAACTGTACTGGGACCTGCTACAGAGATGATAATTGGGGTTATACGGGTGTACGTCAGCATTACATGATTTTTGAATTCGTGTGTTCGAATCCTTGTCTTACTACAACTACTACTTGGTAACAGTTTTTCCTTATTGTCACCGAAAAGCAGCAGGATTCACCAAACATCACTTCCTGAAACATACAATTAAACCAAAACGAGAGTGAATCGTTCTGGAAACTACTTCAATTACTGCCGTTTTGGGTGGAGGAGGTGTTTATACGGGTTGTGGGATGAACAAATAACGGAATAGTAGCCACATTTTCTTCACTTTGAACTGAAATTTGCCCAGTAAACTCTCAGAAAATAGATCAAATGTTGAGCTTCGTAGCCATAATTGGTGGTACGATGAAAAAAATATGTTCATTTTGCAACTCGAGCCTTTGCGCTACGAAATCATGTACGAGTCAAACAATTGATGCAACAGGACATCAAGCATAGTAAGCCCGGAAGAAAGTGGACATATTTTCTGGGAGTTGTTATACAAATCCAGTTTTTCAGAATTTGCCATCTTTATCGAAACTAATTTCCGAGTGGTATTTTGTAAAGTGATTTTGAAGCGGAATTGCAAACTTAATATTTTCGAGGCCACCTGCTACTTCATCATATAGAGTAGCTTCTTGTTTTACACGATCTTGATGATAAATCGCAAATAGTAAAACATTTTCCCCAATCTTTCCCCTAAACAACTAGTTCTGATGTGATTGTCCCTCGTTCTGAAAAATTTCTCCATGTGACTTCTACTAAGGTGCGAGACATTCCTGCTTCAAATTATTAGGCATAGTATTGAAAACTTTCTGTCTGTGTAGGCGTACTGCGATCCAGTCGACGCCAATGTGGTTCCACGATAGTATAGTGACTACGATTTTTGATTGCACTATCTAATTCGAAGTTTCAGGAAAACTGTTTAGAAAATACATTTTATTTACAATTCATTTGTTGGCAAAGCTGGAAATTTGTTTATATGGTTCAATTGCGAAAAGTTCAAGAACCTTGTATCGCATTGTGTATAACTTTTGTAAGCACTGAAGCTCACATTTCAGTTAAAAAATCATACATGCTAACCGCCGCAATGTACATATTCGACAGGGATGTTCGTTTTTACAGGCATGGGACATTTCATGATCCAAGGTTAAGACAAAGTTTACTTATTGTCCGCTCTTGGTTTATGAATAGACGAGCAAGATATGGTATGGGTGAATTGCGGTATGCGTTAATTCGAGATGAAAAGTGGCGGAATTGGGAGCGTGTTAAATGATGGAAACGACAGTGTCAGTTCTACATGCAATGGGTGGTCAGGATCTGTGAGAATCCTCTCAGCAAATTTCACTCAGGAAGTTACGTGATACTCTGAAAGCTTTACAGCCAATTCATTCAAAGGAATAGAAGAGACACGACTAATAATGTAAGACTTTGAAATCTTGTTTGAGTAAGCCAGGAAAAATAACTGGGTTACAGTAAAGTAAGATGGGAAAAACACACTAATGATCAAAGGTAGAAATAACTGATTGGGATGCGCGAAACTGCCTGAGCTTTCGTATTTGAAACGAAAGGCGTCGCAGTTTACCAATGTAGTTGTGGATGTGGGTGGCCCAGTGAAGATTGCTAGCTATGGTTACACCAAGATATTTGACAGAGTTCACCCTAGGTAAAGGATTGTTATTAATCACCGTGTGGTCTGTCGGATATGGGGAGCGAGCAAAACTATATAAACACTCAACGTATTTACTGGGGTTCAGGGTTAGCCACAATGAGGGGGAAAATGGCTGAATTTGAACAAGATTGACGGCGGAGTTTTGATCGGAGTAAGAATAAATGGGTTAGCACAACACGACGTCATCTGCATATATCAAAATTCTTGCGGGAGAAACACAGGAAATATTACAAATGTAAGTAGAAAATAAGTATGGGGGTAGCACAGATCCTTGAAGGACCCGGGAGTTATCGACTAAGGGTTTTGATGTGGCCTTCCCCAATCTGGTGGTTTGTACCCTATCGGTAAAATAGTTGGATAACCAAGCTAACAACTGCTTGAGGTATTCAAACGATTCCAGTTTTTTTAACAACTTAGATCTAGGAATGGAATCAAATGCAGATGAATAGTCGGGAAAAACATACTAAATAGACTTAACAGAGCTGTTCAAAGATTTAGTGATGAAATGAATGAGGATGGAGACTGCGTCCAAAGTCAATCTATTAGGCTTGTAAGCAAACTGTAACGGATCACTGGGAAGATTTATGGACTGCTGAAGGCGTTTGTGGATGGTCTTTTCAGGCAATTTAAGAGCTGAAGATGTTAATGCGATGGAGCGAAAACGTTTAGAGAGGATAGAAGATTTGGATGTTTTGAGGATCGTTATGATTTTGACCAAAAAGTCGAGGATAGTAGAAGTGTGAAGAGATTCATTTGCAATGGAGATAATTGCCCCAGCTAGGGAAGCAGCATCAAATTTGAAGAGGGCTGGATGTAAGTCGTCCGAGCCTGCAACAGAAGACGATTTGCCACTTTCTGAAAGCTTTAACACATCATAATATGAAAATGGTTCCACGTTGCAAACATTTTGTGATGAGAAGGCAGGAAGAATGTCTGATGATTGGCACAGGAATGCGGCTTTGAGATCATTAGCATCCACATTCAGCTTCGACCGTACGTTCTTCCTTCCA
>UZAN01040064.1:59599-75537 GCA_900618425.1 Echinostoma caproni | reverse complement strand
GGGGGGGGTTGGGTTGGGTTGGAGTGGCGTCACACTCACGGAGAGCTACTTCCCGATCTCCGAGGAATCGTGCCGTAATCCCGTGAAAAACGCTTGAGACTTAGATTTTAGGATATCCCACTTGTCCAGTTGAAATGGGAATTCAAGAGCGAAATTTATTCGCGTAAATTGACGTCGGAGACTGTGTCAGTCGGAGTTTACCAGAATGGTCTCTGTTAGAATTATAAAATTCGATTAGTTGAATGATATTATTGGCCATTATTCGACCTTCGCCACAAGTGCTAAGGGTGGGAAAACCTATTTATGGCTTATCTATCTATCTATCTATCTATCTGTCTATCTATCTTTCTAGTGATATATCCATCCAAATCTATCTATCTATCTATGTATCTGAATATCTATCTAACTATCTGTCTATTTATCTATATGTCTATCTATCTATCTATCTATCTATCTGTCTATCTATCTTTCTAGTGATATATCCATCCACTATCTATCTATCTATCTATCTATCTATCTATCTATCTATCTATCTATCTATCTATCTACTAACTAGTTAATAAATCTGTCTGTCCCCGCTTAGCTATCTCTCGGTTAGCACACCTCTAAGAAAGCTCTGTCGTAGTTTAATCAAATGCACCACTGTGAGAAAGTTGTCCACGGTCACATTTCTTCAACAAAATATGAAAAAAGATCAAATGCACAGATATTTCTTTCCTGAACTGTACTGGGTTTCAGAGAATTAATATTTCTGGGCTCCAAATGGATTGTTTGTTTATGGAGAAGGGAAAGAAGACAAAACGAAATTCCTTTCGTATACTTTCATCGGTCGCGTTGGGCAAGATAGACAACTGAAGCGAATTAAGAAATCTGGTTAGTATTAGCCGTGTGTGTGTGTGTGTGCGTGTGTAATTGTGAACAGCGTGTGTGTGTGTGTGTGTGTGTGTGTGTGATGTGCCTGGCTTGGCCTTCCCAGGTCGGAACCAATCACGTGCATCACACACGCACAGGGTTAATGCTAACTAGATTTCTCTTAATTCACTTCATTTGTCTATCTTGTTCCATGTACGCGACCGATGGGAGTATACGAAAGGAATTCCTCTCGCAGTGTTTGTCTTCTGACTTGCCTGTTCAAATTCATTACGGGATCCAAATGTTTCATAACATGAAATGTTGTGTGCATGTATAGCTCGAATTGATCTGAGAAATGACCATCACCGTACTGACTTAACAATAAATTTCTGAAACCATTTGATACAAAATCTACAAACATTAGAGCAATCCGCATTCAACGATGTAAATGAATCGAGGAGGTAGGGGTGGGGTGGGGGAGTTACAAACCTGTTTGGACAGGAGTGCAACTTGGTTCCGTTTTGTGCTCATCATGACCAAGTTCTCAAGAGGCGCATTTCAAGGTGACAAATATGCAACCCATTTAGACGTTTGTTTTTATTCTCCAATGTATTGAACCACAGTTGCACTGTCACATTATCATGCTCTTTAATCGTACAAGAAAGTTCTTTGATAGTCAGTCAGTTGGTTGGATACGATAGCAGCAAAAGTAGATACATTTGACTATCACTTAAATCCCAATCGAAAGCCTTCCACCATCTCGCGTTTCCCAAGCCGAGTTGGGTCTGATCGAATCGCTTCCTTACTCTATTTTCTTATCTTTATGTACAATTTGAGTGGGGGCATCAACGATCACACAATGACAACGTTCGCGGGTAATGTGGTCTATTTATTCTGATGAGCAACTCAAGAAAATGTTTAATTTTGGTGTCCATTTTCACGCACCATTGATGGTGTGTGTAACCTGAGGATGGCTGTTTTTACTCCCGATCTCAAAGATTATATGTGTGAGTAAGCACTGCTGATGAGTAGCAACAAGTAGAGAGAAAAAAATGCTCACTACTCAGTACACCGTCGCAGATGATCCAATATAGTGTTATAAAGTGCTTCATAGTATAGTGAACTAACTGGACGCAAACTTTCTGAACTTCTTTTCAATTTTCCTCTGCGTCATAGATAGGCTGGCGCGTGTCAAAACGTACTCACATTTGTCCACGCAATCATTATTACCTTTAGGAACATCATGTACGTGAATTGCACGTTCGATTGAGATGAAACCGGAAAAGTGGTCAGTCCTTTGGTTTGTGAAAGTTGACAGTGATATTCAACACAAAAATGGCTTCAACCGCATTAGGGTATTGGACAAAGCAAATCGTTCCGACCACGTTGAAATTGTCATCCATCGGATGAACGGACGTGCCCTGATTGGATCAATCTATTCCGGTAGATGGATAAAACGGCTGAACAATTCCACCCTCAGATGCGAAACAGCGAAAAGGAAGGCAGATCGAAATAGATGGTTCTCCGTTTGTGATTCAGTCGCCCCTTCTTCCTATGGGGGGAAGTCGCTTTCAGTGATTTTCTTCACAGCTTTTCATTACCGTTTGTTACATTGGTTAAATGTATACAGATATACCCAACGCCAAAGGATTCGGGATCTTGATTAATTTCACTGACCATCCTTCGGACTTCATCTTCACGCACAATCCTCAGTTCATCGATTCAACCATACACTAAGGAAGCACTAGATTCGAGTTTCGCTCTTATTAGAGTGTAGCACTAGTGCATATCCACTGTCCGATGAACTGATGATTGTGTGTGAAGGTGAAGTCCGAAGGATAGTCACAAGTAACTGTGAATCAAATGCGGAGATCGATCAAGTCTGGTAGGTATGTGGCAAATCAGCCCGTAACCTCCATGGAAGTCCTGACTTGGTGAAAGGCTTTCGATTGGAGTTAACAGGTTGTGCCTGTGTCTTCCTTCGTTGTCGTCGTGCCAAATGAACTGACTGACTATCACTAAAGACAACAACTGAACAAACATGAATTGGCAATTTGGTTCAGCCATTGTATGAGCTGGTTGGCACAGTGGTAACACACACGCCTTCCATGCGATGGGTCCGGAGTTCAAATCCCGGACGGGACGGCGGTTGTGCACTACGGATGAGCTCTAATCAGAGGGAAACTCAAATCTAGTGCTTCCGTAGTGTATGGTTGAATCAATGAGATGAGGATTGTACGCGAAGGTGAAGTCCGAAGGATAGTCAGTCAAATCAATCAATACCAATTATCCCACACACACACTAGTCACAAGTAACTGTGAGTCAAATGCGGAGTTTCGGGATCTGTTTTCCAAAAAGTGGAAGGTTCTCTATTCCTCGCTGTTTGTTGCTAACGCTGTTCGGTGCCAATCAATTTTGACTCAACAACTTGTTACATTTTGAAAATTATTTATCAATGAACTACACCTCTACTACTTTTGTTCCTCATAAATTATCAGAAAACGGCCCAATGCGATATCCGCTCACCAGAATGCTTCCCAGAATCCACCCAATAGGAGCTACTCCCAAATAGATCTCTGCATTGTCCATTCAACTGAACAGTCCGTGAAAACGGGCTCTATCTCTCCGTTCGGAATAGCTGACGTCCTCATTCTGCTCCAATATTACCAATTTTTTGTCACAACTCGATTCTCATTGCTGGTCCCATATTTTTCATTGTTTTTCCATCTATGGCAATTCTGATCATCTTCTCACAGGGTTCGTTTATTCAGATTTGACCATTGGAAATCGCCATATCGCTGCATCAGTCCTCCTCCCCCCCCTTGATTCACCAAACAAATATACACACCCGTTTGCTTCACTCAGTCAGATGAGTGGCTTCTGTAAGTTTTCTCTGTTCCAAAACAATGATTAGTTCATTCTTGGAAGCTAGCAAAATGTTCGACCGTTTTGTATGTGTGTGTGTGCGTCCGTCTGTCCGCGTGTGACGGCACATTTTGTTTTTAGTTCGATCGCCTCACAAAACTGAATTCCCGTGAAACAAAAGAATCTGAAACAGGCTACAAAACGCACTGATTCGGGCGGAATCGCAATCGCGCTTTATGCTCTGTTCAGTACCGAAGTCCCGGGCACGTATCGATGAATTAATTCCGTCATCTGTTTCATTTGTTACTCCAATTCATTTCTGACTTATATTTACAAATAATTTTTGTGGAACTAAGGAAACGTTTAAGCAAGACATGGGCTGGGTGATTAGTCAGTTTGGTTTAAAACACAAGGCTTTTAGAGTGATGGGTTCGTGACCGGAATAGCATGATCATCATGGACGATGGATGGGCATGCACAGTACTGAAACAAATGTACTATGAATGTCCTTCAGTTCACACTCACTTCATTCTTCTCACTATCTGTCTCGATACAACAAGTTTCACCTCAATAGTTTGATCTAGACTTAATGACCTTCGGGCATCAACCGCATGCACAATCACCGAGTTCATCCAAGTCATCTATCCATACACATAGAAAACAATTTGGGATTCTAGTTTCAATGGTTTTAAACCTATTCTCTAGTGACTTTCTAACGACAAGTTGGGGATTTGAATTCTGGACTCCGATTACACAGAATTGCGATTTGGGTTTGTGGTTAGTGGGTAAACTCAAAGTATTCATGCTGTTCATGAATAATGAACAATAACAGTTAACTTTCTATTACTTCTGTAAAACAATTTTGACTGGTACTACATATCGAAAATCTAACGTGATTATCCTTTGATTCGATGGAGATAATTCCCAGGAAACAAAATTATCGAGCCTTTCAAGTTTACCAGCGAATGTTGATCGTGCTATGCTCATGAATATCACAGACAAGTCGTCTGTTATGATCGCCTCTGGGGTTTACATAATCACTTATACCCCGTGTCGCACGACACGTAGTTTGAAAAACGGTAGTCATCAGAGGCTAACTTCGTCATTTTGTGCTTGAAACTGACAGATCAAAGTATTACTCTGTCTTTAGCACGAGAAGCCACAACTGCCTGAACAAAGAAAAGTTCACATATGTGACTCATGAGCTACTACCACTTCTCCTAGAGACTTTGTAAGTTATCTCCGTATCCAACAGCTTATACCAATCCATTAATGTTTAGGGTCATTGTGTACTTACCATTGAGTTTGAGTGTGTGTCGTGTTCATGTCTCGTTTTCCTATTCTATAGATTCTCGGTTAAACCGCCTACGCCTACAAGGGTACTCCCGTCTCGCCACAGACCCAGCCCCTACGTGGAGACTCGACTCACGTTCGGTTGTCCTGCACTGCAATGCTGCACACTCGTCCCCAAGCATATTGCAATTTTCAATTTGTGCGCTGTTAGTTTTTAATTATTACAATCTAGGGTAGATAAGTATTTTGGGGAGAAAAACCGTAACACTTTTGACGGAAATTTACATTTAACAAAAGGGAAAACATTCCCGTAAAATCCCATAGATTTTCTTGCACAGATCAAGGAAAACGTAAAACAATAAGCAGCTGGTTGGCGTAACAAATGCATGATATAACGAATAAGTTGAGTTTATCAAATTCGTTTGATGGCGATTCAGGCGGTATCGTACAAGTTTATCTTATTCTAGTTACTCTGTATATGTGTTCATTATTTCGGTTTCTGTGAGACCGCGAGTGTGAGAATACCGTGAACCAGTTAAGCAAGATGTCCACCGAACATGAAACTTATATCCCAGAACATTTCTCACTGCTCCTAATCCCTTTCAGTCAGCCACTGGACAACGTCTGAAACCCCTTATATCTGGTACTCAAATAATGTTTCTGGTTATGTTTCGGTGCGCTAACTAACCCTGTCACAATCTACCTGTGTATTTGTGTGTGCGTGTGTCAGCTAGTGTTGAATGATGATCCAACTAAGTTGTTCTGTGTTTGCACTAGGAATGTGTATCACTGTTTTGGTTCAATGAGTTCCGAGTCACTTTAAAAATTTAACTTCTTTGGACTGTTTTCTTTTCAACCCGGAAGCTGAAATGTAACTAAATAGGAATACAGGGTATGGGGCTGATCAAATCACAGAGAAAATGATCAAACAGTGGTTATATTTGTTCGTCAGATTATTTGATCATGTTTATTCTCCGTTAACCGGAAGGCCATGAGAAACATAGTGTATATTAGAAATGTTTCTTGCCATCTGTCACTTTTCCATGGGGTTTTTTGGTCAAGTGGGTTTGGGAGGGTGGACAAAAAGATAGATCAATTACTCAAAACGGTAAAATGTTCTTGTGACAAGACTAACGTAAGAGAGATGAGCATAATCAGTGCTAATACGCGCACAAATAGGGTCCTGTCAAACCGTAACGATATAGAAACTGTTGTCATGTCAACCACATTGCTTGTTTTTCCTTCATGCTCAATTTACAAGCACAATCGTGAGCCGATCAATTGTTAACTGTATGTACGCTGAAAGTATCAGACCTGAGTTTTACTCCCGTTCGGGACTGGAATGTCGGATCCATTTTGTTTCCTTTCTTTACGTTCCACCGGACTACAGAGTAGTTTTGTTCGGAACGTTCCGAATTTAGTCATACTAACCGGAGAAAAGTGATAAGATGTAAGGGTTTGTAATTCACAATAAGTTTACATACTGGGATTTGTTATTATTTAGGTGAAGNCAAGGTGATCAAACTTGTAATAGATTTGTCTTTTGCTTGCAAGGTACTGATTTCACGATTCTTATTTGGGTCAATAGACTGTATTGTTGATCGGATAAAGTCAAGTTTCAGGACGAGGGCTGCAGCCCTACAATGGTTATCTGGAGAAAGGCAAACATTCGGAAGATGTGTGACTGTAGTAATTGAATTATGAAATACGAGACAAAAATCCTGAATCACGGAAGCAAGGGAAACACTGAATCGCACTAGAACTTGCACGTCAGTATCCCATGTAACCGAGACGCAAAGAAAAGGTCACATAATAGAAGTGCATTTATTGGAAGAAATCCAGCTAATCAAATAACGTGTACAAAGGAAATTTTTGGTTATGCAGGGATCCACCAATCGCATGCTTGCATTCTTGACGTAATATAGCTTCTGTCCGGACCGCACGGCTTCTGATTGACAGGCACGATTCGCCTGTGGTTCTTTGTCCGGAAGCTGAAAAACGTCGCTCCGTGGATGGCACTGTCCCGTGGGCTAGGGCCACCACATTGGTGCAGTTTGAACTCAGGATCTCCAAGTCCCTGTTTTAATGACTGTTGGCCACTACCCCTTCAGTGCCAAAGCAATTTTGTTAATACATTGAGTAGTATATGAATGAATAAACACAATTTCCCAGAAGCACACGACCGGTTTTGCGATCTTAGCGGCCCGTCAGGTATGCGTTTCCGGTAATCATTCTGATATTTCAACTAGTGGTATGAATTATGCAGCGCAAGTTTCATTTGCGGCTAGAGAAATAGATTTGAGAGAGACAAGACTCGAGTAATCATTGCGATTATTCCGTACTAGATGTTGTGACTTGGATGCATCTATCCTCGGCCAACTCGAGGCATGGTCTAATTTTCTGAGTTTTCTTAATGAGAATTAGATAAATAACTGGAAAATTGTAGTGCCACTGTCAACTCATGTGTACGGTTTTTTCACCTCATCCTTGCATTGATCCTCCAATGAAAGTCTTCCGCTTCCTGTGCATACCCTAAATGATGTCGTTCAAGCTCATGTCTTGTTTCATTCGACACTCCCATGAGACACTATGAGAATCCTTGGGGATTAAAAATGATCGTTCTTGGACTGATTCCTAAAAATGTGGTTTACATGTAAGGGAACATTACACTTTTTCCCATGAACTTCTAGCCAAAATCCGCAGTCCTTTGGTCTCAATCCGTAAACCCTTATCCAAAAGCTATAATGTTTTAACCACGAACCGTTGTCCTTTAGCCTCGATGCATAAACTTTAGTCATACTGCTGCAGATCAAAACGCTTCGAAATATTCTGAGGTCAACGAATTTTAAGGCAACTTAATTTCCGCAAATATTGATGTTACACAGCTTGGATAATAAATGAGGTATGGCGGTCGCATACCACATCACAGGTCAACCGGGTGAGGTTCAAACAATGTGCCCGAATCGTCGAAGAATTTAGAACATCTTGTAAAGCTTTAGTGTTTCCCTATCAAATGTGACACTCTTGTGAGTAAAAATCTCAATTGTACCACCAATGATACATTGTTTTGCATTCACAAGTACTGAAATAAAGCAAAAGGTGATAACACAAAACGTAAATAGTAACTGTCTCGTTCGTTTTCTGAAAGTGAACTCTTTTTCTGTGAGGTGGATAGAATACCAGCCGGAGGATACTAAAAAGTTTTTCACAAAAAAATACACCCCCATTCCGATCATTAGTGCTGCAACATTTGATATAATTACCATGGTCGAGGCTAAAGAATTACCGGTTTCGTCTAAAGCTAGATGGGAAAAGGTGTATCATAGAGGTTGTCCTCTGTAGAGTAAATTCTATGTATTTGACAGTTTCAATTGATACAGCCTTAAAGTGGCCATCCCATATTTACAACTGTGTAAAGAACCCTCATGGATGAGCTTTTCAACTGTGAAGACTTGGTCATCTCGATGCCAAACAAAAAATCATTTCTACTCTTCTTTATCTTTCCCCGGTGATTTTTATCTGGGTTACTTGGGAAAGATCTCCAAATTCTTCGTCGCCGTTTGTTGCTTATCAGTCGAGTGTCTTTTATATCCGCTGATGATCTATCTAGAAACTATGTAAACCTCACTTGTATGCATGTCAAACATTTGCACAGAAAATCCTCGCCGATCCCACTCACTCTCCACATGGAGATCTATCAAAATGCCGCTCTCATTCATCTACGCGTTCTACATGTTATTTATTACCCTCTCGCATTTCACTCCACAGAAATTCTCCAGTTCCCTATCTCGCTAGAATCCTTGTGAACCGACAGCGCACTTCCTCTGAATTCCTCAACAATCTTTGAGGTGAAATGTTTTGTGTGTAAAATTTCTTTCGTTCGATGAATTGTGTAACATCTGACTGAAATGCGGACTTCTGTTCTCACAAAAAGAAAAGAACAAATACAAATGCTTTGCACATTTTCCTTTGAATTTGCCCAATATATGTAAATACCCTATTTTTCCACAAATCATAATTAGCGATGAACGAATTCATTACTCATTTGTGGCACACGTCTAGGCAGCTATCGGCTGAATGAGTACATAACGGAAAATATTCTGTTTGAATTCAGAGTGTATGTCAATAAGTAAATAAAAATCAGTAGTCCCCGGGTTTTCTTGCTGAAATACTTTTTCATAGGATGATTGAAAGCTTTGTAGCCGATCATGTGCCTTAGTTTTCTTTGTGCGAATGCTCTACATATTATACATTTTAGTGCTCTTCTGAATTACCATTTTATCTAGTTTTACAAAAAAAATTCAATCGTATTCATCGAGTGGTATGTCTTTTGAAAATAATCGAATAAAAGATGTCGCTTTTGAATATTTCACCCACTGAACATCCCATGGACACACTACAACGGGTCAAATATGGATGAGGAACATGAAGCAGTCGTTATATGTAATTTTTCTGGTGTCATACAGCGAGCTGACACACGTGGCTTGACGAAACCGCGCCTCAGGAAGATCCTGTTCATNNNATTTAGAATCCAACCCAACTGCAATACGTGAACAGATTTATCAGCTCAGGACTCATATACACAATGATCTTGATCACGAGAAAATATCTCGGTAATGGTTAACCTGAAAGTTTCATTGAACTGTCCAGAAAATTGCAAATCACGCTTCTTAAACTTCCATGCGTGACAGATTGACCAGGGAGAAGGAAATTTAAGCTATCGTTGACCAGATGATCTCTGCCCTATATGGAAAGAAGACAAATGTCGCGAGATGTTAACATTTCGTTTAATTTTCTCACTTACTTGAAACAAACAAGTATATATATATATATTATGGTGAATAAACGTGTACAAGCATACAAAGCTCACAGAAGATAGAAGTACAAGGTCAACTACACAGTAAGTGGATTGATTGTATCAAAAGCTTTTGTGCTTATAAGATCGGGTGATGTAACCGAATGAGTAGTGATTCAATAATTGTCAAGAGCTTTGCATTGCGATTACGTAAAAGTGGTTTGAAAGATGAATTGGGGTTAACTGTGTCTATTGTTGTCATGAGATGTTTTGCAACAGATGACCCTGGATTTATTGTAATCGCTTGACCATCAATTGTTGGTTGCGAAATCGATTTCACCAATCAATTTGGCCATCCGTTGCAAGAGCTGGCGGTTTGTTCTGCCTATGTATGCGTCACCGCAACTGCAGGTGAACTGGTATACAATGTTTGAGACGGAACCGGTTTGTCATCCATGTTTATGTTTGTCCAGATCAATTGCACGAGTAGAGCTGAACTCAACTTGTCTTCCTTCTATATTAATGAAATGGATAAAGGAGACGCAATGCTTCACGATCTCTAACCTATTTTGGAAAAAAATCAGGTAAATGAATTGTGCATCAATGGTCGGTAACAGAAATTTATACTAAACTATACCGTCCTCATTAATAGTAATAATATCTGTACACTTCATTGCATTTCCTCTTAAAACCTGCTGTAAAACTGTTTACAAAACAAGATGTCCAGCAGTTACGTAATCCACCGTTACTTATTTACTTTTTTTATACAATAAACGGTTTTGTATTAACACCATGAGTGAAGATTCTTTGAGTGTTGTTCATTAATCATGGATAGTGCTGTCGTATGGCCTTTTGATTGTTGCAAATAAAACCTTTGAGGTTGATTTAGATCGTCCCAAACAGATGTACTGGCAACCACCGAGAGGACATACTCTGTTGACTTGATGTGATGAAACACATCCAGGCGCAGTAAATACGTAGTTATCCGTCTTGTCTCCCCTGGCGCTCTGATCACGAACACCCAAGTGGGTTTGGTTTTCGAATTGAGATCGCAGGTTGTGGTCCACATGCTCCAACAGATACGACATTCACTTGTCACGAACTCGCGAACGCTTGCCTAACGACAGCAATATTTTAATTAATCACTGTAGTGTGCAGAAAATCTCATGAACAAAGGTTCCCATGATATCTAACAGTGAGCTATGAAGAGTTTAATTTATCACTTTGGATGCACTACTGGGCAAATCTGCATATCTGTCACATCTATCAAGTCCCGTGTGTACAATACTTCAGGTAACTTGAGATCGGGTGCCGCCTCTTAAAGGTCGCGTACACGTAAGCCTGCGTAACATTCGAACGCACTTACTTCATGTACCCCCCCCCACCAATTAGTATTGCGTGTTTTCAAACGTGCGAGCAAGGGTGAATCACGTGCTTACGTGTTGGCCATTTGAGTGAATGCGGGCTGTGTCTCATGTCATGTGATCGGAATGGGTTGATTGATATCGGTACTTGAAGTGTGTTAAAATGCGGCGCATGAAAGGTGCGGTCATCCGGCCACAATGGACGGAACGTTCTGCACGGCCTAGGTTTAAGCCCTGATCTTTCAGACACAAATCGTGGTAGATTTTGTTGATTTTGAGTCTATCCAAAGGTGCCTAACATATGGTTTAGCGTATTTTACTACGTTCTTCGCAAACATTCGAGTTTTCCTTTATTCTGAGAGCTTCCTTTTAAGCTATTTTACGAGAGATTATTTTCACTGTGCTAGTTTCTAACACATGGAGCAGAAGCATTGTTTGACCGATTACTGTGACAAAAGATGTTTCCCTAACATTTTTTCCAAGTTTCATACGAATAAACAGGATGCTGTCCAATGGGTTGTATATCAAGAGGATATGTGTATTCATTCTATCTTCCAGTCTGCTACGTTTGTTATGTAGTTTAATCCAGCTTTCATATCACGATATCTGGGGCCTTATTGCACTTTAGGCACACAAGAGACACGTAATCAAAGTTTTTCTCCGGCCATCCTCAATTAAAGACATTTTGAACAGTCGATGTTTTGCTTCAACAAAACAGGGATACACCGCTGGGTTGCATCTACCAGGATCGATGATAAAACACACCAATCAGATTATAAAACAACTAAGATACCAGTGTTATTTTTGGAGTGTGTGTGTGTGTGTGTGTGTGGATAAATCCGCACATACGGACGGAAATCACCGTGACGATGATGTTGGGTGACCTAAAAAGAGACCGGATATCCTTCCCTCCCCCCCCCCTGTGTGTGTATTCGAAACCACCTGTCCACGAAGGTCAAAACAATGTGATGCGGAAAACCCTGTCAACCGTGATGCGACGTTTCGTACAAAAAATTGGTTTGGTAAATCGAGTATAACCAAACATTCGCATCACGGTGGTTTAGACCGCGGAGTACTGAAATTTACAGACCATACTTAATGAATGTTCCGCGTCCCATTCGGTTATTGAGAATTTCACAGGTTGGATTGGATTTGGCCATTTGTCTGGAAAATCCGTGGTGATGAGCGCATTGGTAAAATTAAATGAACCCTCAAATCTCAGAAATGTCAGTGGTTCTGCGCGCGCGTACACACGTATATTTTATGTAGTTATTTACTACCTTGGCACAATCGAAATTCGACCAGCAAGGGAAAATTTAAAAAAATCAACAACAATAATTAAATTAGCCTACACTTTAGAATGCAATCTATGTTCATGATGTATTCATTAAAACAGAACAAGGGATCTCGAAAACTGCCGCAACAGTCCTCTGTTTGTAGTACGCTTGAGTGGAATTCTCTGACCGTCATCAAACCACACGTCCATCCTGATACTGTCGGGTTTACCAGGAAGACAAGTCGATGAATTCGGTTGCAGCCCGACTCTTCATTTGAATTTATAGACTGGAGTTGCGCCCGACCCCTGACTGAATCAAACCGCTTTAATCTCCTAACCGATGGGTGTAAGGAATACAATTTCATATATATGTATACGTAATATACATGTAATACTCACGTTTTTTCTTGACACTTGCGTGGAAATTGGCATTAATGCTCATGGAAGGGAGTATATTGCAATCTGCCATTGTTGGTAAAAGTTGAACAACTCACATTTCAAGCCGCACGGGCTTCTTAGCGTTACTTTGGGGAAAAATCGTGGCGTTGATTGGAGTCCAAACAAAAGCATTTGCCTATCGGCTTGTAAGGTTCACCTCGGTGTCAACTTACTCTGACGTTTGCTCAGATCGGTAATACTGTAAAATCTGCACAGCGTGCTAGATGGCAAGGGAATATCGGAGTTGACGAAAAATGACCAGTGGTATGCTCCGGGTAACTCGAATTATTATTGTGGATGCGTGTTTCGATCAAATGGCGTAGCAATTTGCAAACGAATGGAAAAAGATCTTTCCATAGTTGGTCAAATTGATCGTCAGTCCATAAAGAAAACCATTCCATAATTGAACCTCGAAAGAATACCACATGACAAATGTAACCATCGGGAATGCTTTGAATCCACCGGTAGTCCTCAGTGTAAGTAGCAAGATACGTGAAATTCTAAGCACGCAGTTGTATTACAATGATTAATCGAATAAGACAAGAAGTCAATCACTTTACGCATTTGAGGTGTGTGTGTGTGTTCTCAAGTGCCCGTTTGCTCCAGGGCGTACGCGACCGGGATGGCTGCCATTGGTAGACGGGTTGACAATCGAGACGCCGGAAGGCAATAGGTGACAAGTGGGATGTCCGATTGCGCGTCAGCATGGCATTCCATAGCAGTTTTCGCCGTTGCATTTATTGTATCGCACCGTATTACATTGCGTATAACTTATGCAAACACTGACGCTTATATTTCAGTTTTGAGAAGCCATTCAGACCAATCGTCACAGAGAACATATTAAACGACGAAAAATGTTTACAGACATGGGGAGATTTCATAATTCACTTTTTACTCTTTCTTTGTTGGTGAATGTAAAGAGATTCATTTACAATGGACGTCACTGCCCCAGCTTGGGAAACGGCACAGATTTGAAGAGGGATGGAGGTTTATCATCCGCGTTTGCAGCAAAAGACAAATAATGCGTTCAATCTATTTACTTCAGTTTTTCTAAGCCTGGACAGATGCCTAAAAGCTGATTCATTGTCAGACTTTGAGGAACGTTCCTTTTGTCGTCGCGGCGACTTTATTAGTGTAGAGGCTATCCTTCCTTTGGATACATATAGACTTCTAACGGGGCAGCAGTAATTATAAATAGTATTGATTGCTTGGTTGACTGGGGAGATACACGTGAATAGACAATAAGAAGATGATGAAAATGATAAAGAAGCATGCCTAAAAGTGATTTAGTGGTAAAAGAAACACTTCTGGATGTAAAGTTGTGCGAACGAAATCGTATGTAGTCAGATCGACAAAAAAGATTTAGTTGACTGTAAGGTAAACTACCAGGGAAAATACTGAACTGCGTTTCTGGGGATGAAAAATTAAACTAAATTAAATTTTTGATTGTGGTCCCTCATCAAATCAAACAATCTTTTTCTCAAAACCCGGAAGTATATGCAATTTTCAGTGACACTATACTAAATGATAGACTCCATTAGGGCCACCAAAGGCGGAATAGCTCTACCCGGTTTTGCACGATTCACAAATTATTTGATAAACACTGGGGATGGCTGAAATAACAGAACCCTAACTCAACATGTTTTCTCCGTCGGACCCAGATAGTGTCAAACGTAAAAGCTGTTTTGATGATTCGATTGCAAGCGGTACGAAACGTACCACGATTCTCTCTGGATTTGGTTGAACTGCGTTGCACTTGTTATGGTACATTTATCAAATTTGACTGATCGCATCTTAGTCTACCACCTTCTCTCTCGTATTCTGTGTATGACGATGCACAGAAATCTCTGTCACAGGTATACCAGCTACCACCCGGTCGCCCAAAAATATTACCAAACTACTAAGCATTACCAGTACAACGATTGGAGCGTCACTGCAACACGCAAATGTGTGTAAGGACATAGTAAACTGGGAAGATACGAACGGGTTTGGCATGTCAGATAGGGGAAAATCATCCTGTTTGGACGTGATAACCACTTGAGGATGGATGTCTCTGCCCGTGGTGCAAATTGAATGATAGTGTTTTCCACCACAGTTATTCACTTCGGCTGTCAATATTGTTTTTTTGTTTTCGGACGCGAATCGGAAGAAAATTGTATTTACAATACACTTCCTTGTAAAAAGGATATGATCTCCCCCCTCAGTCGGTTTGTTGCAAGAAAAATAACGACAGATTTGACAGATCCTTATCGAAAGCTGAAAAATAAAACGTAGAAAGTCTACGAAATTTTGGTTGGATGGAAAAGGTTGACGAGTTTCCGCAAATTGTTTTTGTACAGTTCATAATATTGTGCAATTGAAAGTGCTGTTCGATCAGGTAAAAAGAGAGACAGAGCTGGAAAACTATTTCATCCTTGTTCAGTAATGAACATATTTTGTGCCCTCTATAGGATTTAGTCGGAGTTGGGAACCGAATGCTTTACCCATGAGCTGCACGAGCAATTGCCACGTGGGGTGGAAATTGATTAGCAACAGTTAAAAACCCCAAAAGCACAGAATGCTTCGTGTCCCTTATTGGTCATATTGTCTTCTTAGTTTTCATTTGAAGCCAACCGAACATCTACAGTTGAAAAAAAAAACGGCTTGCTATCTGATCTTAGCAAAGGGAAAAAGACATTCAAGTGATTGCCTACGTGCCAAGAAGAAGTTATTTAGACTAAGGTCAGCATTGTTACGCCGCAAACCTGAGGTATTCATACTTATGTACAAGACTATAATCAGGCTCCATCTGGAGAATTGTGTCCAGGCATGGCCACCCTTCTTCGAAAAGGATGCCACTCGTTTAGAGCGCGTTCATCGGCTGGCAACGAGCATGGTTGAGGGTTAGCAGAGCGCAGACTATACGGAAAGGCTTCAGGACCTGTTCAACCTGTTAAATTTGTCATTCACTCAAGGGCGTTTACCGAGGCAGTGGAAGGACGCTGTCATTGTTCCACTGCCCAAAGTTGGGGATAAGAGTGACCCTGGGAACTACCGACCAGTCAGCCTTACCAA
>UZAN01040064.1:47615-58583 GCA_900618425.1 Echinostoma caproni | reverse complement strand
GGCTACTGGTCTGTTCCCAATTGCGTATCGACGCGTCAGGGGAGATCTCATCTGCTTGAGGAAGATCCTGAGAGGTGATATGGGCTCGGAGCTGCAACAGTATTTCCCTTTACGGACAGAGCACCGCACACGCGGGCACTCTCTCACGTTGCGGAAACTTCGGTCGGTTGGTCTTCCGTTAGTCTACCGATTCTCGCGTAGGTCAACCACACTCTGGAATTCCCTTCCAGCGATTGCGGTGGAAGAAAAGACAGACACTGCTTTCAAACGGCATTTGGATGAGCACCTTAAGGGGCTATGGAGGAATAAACACATGTGATCGAACCTTCGATCCAGTGGTGATGGGGCTTACACGGGTATCCTGCCCACTGCCCTCAAGCTTGAAGACTGAAGACCTGGGACTATTCTGTTTAGAAAAGAGAAGGCTCAGGGGAGATATGATAGAAACCTTTGGGATAATGAAAGGTTTGTCTGGTGTTAGACCGAAAACTCTGTTCCTGGAGGCGGTAGATTCCGGTACAAGGGGACACGAAATGAAGCTAGCTAAGACCCGGTCACGATTGATCGCACGAACATATTTCATCAGCAACAGGGTAGTCAACATATGGAACAGATTACCTGCGGAGCTAATAGATCTGTAGACCGTTCTAGCATTCAAGACGGCCCTAGACGAACGGTGGTCTGATCTTGTTCCTGAAGTGGAGGTCTGACCATCCATCTACCGGCTTGAGAAAACTAGAAGGGTAGTAGCGGGACACTCAGGTTACATGTTTTGGAATGCAAAACACTCTCTTGCCCTGGAGTTGAGATAACTTATCTTTCCCTTTTCTTCCTCTTTTCAGCCAGGAAGTTACGAACCACTTTTCGCAGTGGTGGGTGCTATACTTGATCACATAATACCGAAGCAATCCTGGACGCCCAATTGGCTGTGGTCATTTTCGGTCCTGTGCAAACTGAAACCGGATGTGATTGAAGTTTTGAAATGTTACACACCTATGAAACATTTTGGGCTTATTATCAATGTTTGTCCGTATTGTGGTTTCTGCATGTTCCAACTGGGCGGATGACAACGGTGAATGAAATGTTGGCATTTTGCAAGATCTCTTTTTTATACGTAGAATTTCAAACGGTGGGATTTTCTAAAATCAAATTTACATTGACTATATATAAAATGAAATTCAGATCGTGGCATAAGCCCATCCAGCGATTCGGTTGTAGTTGCAAATACACCCCATAGTATTGGTGTTGCATCCACTTGCATGTTCAACATGATACTCTTTACTCATACGCACAAGGTGATGACCGTCAATCTTGTAGCTCGGTGGTAACAATGTAACCCCCGAATCCGAAAGTTCGCTGTTCGAGTCTTGACAGGGACAAAAGTACACACTGTTGACGAATTCCAAACAGGACAAAACAGCTGCCAGTGAGCTTAATTCGTTACCACAAGAATTGTCATTGCCCACAGTACATCACAGCCATGTGCACAGGCTATTTGATCATCGTTCGAGCAGGACGGTTTGCGTGCTTGAACCAACTTTCGTTGTGCGCACAGTTCTGGCTTCATGGTACGGACTCTATTGGCCTCTGCTGTCGTCAGATTACTCTCAAGGGGCCTGACGAGACTCGATAAAGGGTTATGAAGACTGAAACCATGTCAAACGAGTAGTACGTCTCGACCAAGTTGTTAACACTTCAACTGAACAGGCCGCCATGGGCGTTAGTATGAGGTTCTCTGATGCCTATTGACAAATCGGTTGTTATTCGACCCAAGTAGATGGCACCACAACTGAACAGGTTGAGTGGAACATAAATATCTTAACTCTGGATTGGTATCAGATGTTTAGTGACATGGATAAACACGTCTTACCGCATGAACATTTCCTATGGATGGCAATTTGATAAAATGATTCTTGTTCACCGTTTGACGGTTCGGTTCAAATGCTGTTGACAAAATTCTTGGGAGAGTTATTTTCTAGTATGTTTCTCTTCACTTGTTCCAATTCGTCTTTAAAGTATTCTCTGGGCAAATATTGAGCAAAATCGTGCAACCTGACTCACACTTCGCAAATAAATTTCAGTTGCTGATATCATATGTTTATATAGATAGATTTGCGTGAAGAGTATTTATTCCAAACTTTATTTCACACTGCGATGCTCTTAGTTATCTAACATCGTTTGAATTTGCGGGAACTTGACTGTTGCGATTAAACTTACAGTAGATTGAAGTTAACAGTTCAAAATTCAACAATAGTTTGTGGAAATCAGCGTGGAACCTCCCTCTTCCTAATGAATGAGCGCCACGGAAGTTTCCTTNNNNTCAGGTCAATAAAGGATCCTACATAGCTTATTTTTAATTTTGTACACACTGTTGTGTTTGGACTAGACGTACGAATGACACGAGCGAACCTTGCTTACCCCCGACGATAATGTGGAGAGAGAACACAGGTTGAGACAACAGTCAGTGTGTATCTTTTGGTTAGATATGGATACGCAAATGAATAAAACAAATCACGCATACTAGCACGGCACGGTGACGCACCAATCAGATTGCNTCAGATTGCGTCCTTGGCATATCGATTGATCGATCGGACAAATATTGGCTGACACGTTCTGTGATCATCCAATCGGGTTCAACCTGTCTGGTGCGTTGCGAGCGTGCATGTGGCTTGACTCGGAGGCGTGCGCGATCGGACGGGTTGCTTAAGCTCCATCCTAACAGCCCCTTTTGAGCTCGACGGCTGGTTGAAGGATCATAATCTCGGGTCGATTTGGAACTGCTTTGTTGCTGTGCCCTTGCGACCAGTTCGTCGTCGAGGTTGCAGGGATTCTTCGGCCTTCACTGAGGTTGCTGGTTTTTGTGGCTCTTGGGTCGGAGACGCACCGTCCGGGTACTCGGGATTTGGTGTTGCCCTGTAGTTTAGTAGAAAAAGTTCAGGGACTTCTCCCATGGTTCCCTCCCCTTTGAATTTATGACTTGTTCAATTGAAGGTAACCAAGAAGTATTTGGCTTGGCCGTTCGACTGTGAGTGGTAAGGTGGAGCACGTTCCGTGTGTGTCGACACACTTTATCATACGGTGTTCAGATGCACATCCAGGAGATGGAAGTTCTCAATCCAGCCGAGACCCATCAAATTGAACTAGGGTCTGTTGGTAAGGTAACAGGTTCCTTTCATCTGCATGTCTTTGAACGAAACGTCACACATAAGCTCACCTATGAGATGTTGTCGTCCGCCAGATACATTCCGTACATTTCCGTGGGACGAATTAAATGGTGGTCGTCGTTGCGCGTGCCAAGTTAGTTTTGAGATCGAAGTTATGTCAGAAGCGGTGTCTATTTGCAGGCATACTGGCTCACCATTGATGCAAATAGCGAGATATTTGCACCTTTTCTCCATTTCGGGTTCGACAGCAGACACGATCGCGTGACTTTTGGGTTGAAACTTTGTCGATGATGATTTGAGTCGACTTGGCTTGTGACATCCCTTTAACATAGAAGAATGCTTGGTGTGATAATAATCTTCTTTGTGTCCCCGTTTGCGGCATTTTTGACACACGTGTTTCTTGAAGGGACAGTAGCGTGTGTAATGTCATTCTCCACGTTTCCACGTCTTCGGGTAGCGGCTGCTTGCGGCTTTCGGGTAGACGCTGACCGTGGCTTTGTGACAGCATGGACATTGGATAAAGCTGTTGCCGCGTTGCTCAACGATAGCTGAGTCATGTTTGAGGTTTTCGAGCCGTTGGCATTCGTCTTTTAATGTCCGCAAATTGATGTTAGGGTCTTGTTCGATGCGATTTAGTAAACGAGTGCGGATTTCTGTGTCGCGAGGAGACTGAAGGGCGCACACAAATATCAGGCATTTGAATTGGTCATCAGTCATGGAACGCGGTTTGAATTTCTCGTACTCCCGGTTCACAATGCTGGCTAGTGTCAGATAGTCATCTGTATCATTTTTCACCAACTTGAGGCAGTGATACCGGATACTGAACAAAGACTCCTTTTCACCAAACGTGTCTAAACGTTGTTGGACCGTTCCTTCGAAAGTGAAATCACATGGACTTTTGGGCAGGATCCTGTCTGTGTAACGTTCATATTCTTTGGTTCCCAGCTTCCGGAGCAATAATCGCACCTTCCATCCATCATCAGCATCTGCGAATTCAAAACAGAATACATCTTCCTAACGTTTGAACCAGGAATCAAATGTAGTTCCTGCATCGGTGTCGTACACGAATTCAGTGATGCTTGTGGCAACAGTGCCAATGGAGGTGGACTGTGGACCGGCTTTGCTGGATTGGGATGTGTGCTGAGACGTTGTAACATGGTCTCCATCATCCTTAGGTGCGCGGCCTCGAATTGTGTTGTTAGTAAGTGGTGGTCAACAAATTGCAAATTTAACATGCATGATGTCTTTGAGAGTTGTGAGAAATATCCTTTTGATGCTGAGTAATTAACATTTCTTTCCAACAGCAAAACCTTTGCAAATAGCCAGAAACAGAAAGAGTACATCCGCATTTTGTTGATACTCTTTACTTTCATCTTTGTGTACAGAAGTCGGAAAACGAGCCGCACCCCGTATGACCTTGTACACCGCTGGTATCGATAGCAACTTGCTCACCCGTCTTCAAGTTGCCACCATCTCACCAAGTGCTTATCGAGACATTTTTTGAATCGCGCCACGTTCTACTCCTCCACGAAATCCGACGAGAGTGACTTCCAGAAAGTAGTCGCCCTCCGGGAAAGGCAATAAACTAAAGGAATTCTCGTCGAATCTAGCTTCCGGATAGTAGGCCTGTGGCCACGTATCCGGTTGCAATCCCGTAGTGGAAACACTGCACGCAGCTGCGGTCCCAGTTCACGACGAAGAATTTTCCACAGATAGATCAAATCCCCGCGGAGTTTCCTGTAGCTCAGTATAAATTATTTATGCCAATTGATTTTTTATCCGCAAATGTATCCTCGGCAATCCTTCAATGTATGAGTTTCAAAAGTCTGATTAGTCAGCGAACTTTGAAATGGTTAGCTGAATTTGTCATTCTGATGAAGGGATAAGGTAGTAGTCTGGGTTTCGTTTATTTTGAATAAACGATTCAATGGAGATGTGTGTGTGTGTGTGGGAGGGGGTATTGGTATGTTACAGCCCACAGGTTTGATACCTTCGTATTGATGCAAGATAATTTTTCGTTTTTCGCAGTCTGATCTATTTGACCTGGTTTTGGGCTCCTCATGACAAACAGAACTGATGCTACTATTTGTGTGAATTTTGTTCAGATCAAATGTGATTGTACATGCCAGCGATGGAATTCGCTGAAATAATAAATTGAGCTCCTATTCGAAAACTGCATTTATTTCTCTGATGGAGTAGAAGTTTCCGCACAAGACTAATCCGTATATGCAAGCTATATGTGTGTGCCAGTAGTTTGAATTAGTCCTCAAAGGATAAAGATAGAAAATAGTGGAACACATCAGTGTTCCCCCGAAATATGAGGTATCAATATACACCATCGCGAAGAACTTTGAAGTTCACTTACATAGACGAATGGAACATATATATATATATATATATCAGAAGGCAGTGCAGGATCAGAATGCACAATGTGACATTTCTTGAATGAAGCCACCGTTCTTTGCAGCGGAGCGACACACTCAGTAGATGAATTGATTGCAAAAGGAAATTTCCGAAGAAACAGCCCACGAGGAAGAGCGTTTTCAAATAATGACATCTGTTCCCGTGGATCAGAATAACCCTATGGGATCACAAATTTCAGGAGTCATCAGAAAACATTGCCATCATCCAGATTTTCGAGGGAGGGATGCCAGCTGATGACATGTTTATGCACTAGTGTTCAAACACACATGGGCTTGATCACCAATATGTTCAGTGAAATCAACGTTGGAGAAAGAGAAGGACATAAAACTGGCGCTTCGGAACGTCATGGTCAAATGGGCAAGAGATATCTACCGAAAGCCGACCCATACGGATCAGATTCTGAGCTCTCGGAACAATGATCACCCAGTGGTACACAAGAGACGCTGCACAGGAACACTTATCACGTAAGTACAAACGAACTTCAGTACCACAAACGTTAAAACAGACCAACAGAGAAAGACAGCCTTTCAAGGTGTTTTAACGTAACCCACGATACCCACGAAATTTCATCCGACACTGTTTGCCTGAGACGGGTAAGGAGAAAACCACAGTTGAAGCCCCTGCGGGAAGCCACATTTGCGTAACTCGAAGAACGATGGACGCTTAGCCGAACAACACTGTTATATGTATATATTTGTGAAGACGTCCGGCGTGAAACGGGAAACGATAGATACCATAATTTTATGAGTCTGTTGTCGATTTGCTTGGACCGGGTGAGAACTTGAGAAAAGAGTTATAAGAGAATACTTCACTGATCGAACATTCTGTCTTTCGTTTCTGTCAATACATGTAGATGAACATTTACGTTCAGTGGAAGCTTCTCACAAGTGTTCAGTGAGTGTTCTCATTGTTAGACGCATTAGCAGACAGATGAGCACAGGAAACTGAATATCGTCACTATGACAATACAGCTTGTCAATCGTCCTGTTTATCTGTTTATTCGCTCCCTTATGACGTTTTATTTGTTTCGCGGGTAACAAGTCAGACGTGCGTTCAAGTAATCCGGGTGCGAATGTATTCAATATCACGCTACAGTGAGGATTCTTCTCTAATTGTAAGGCTTGGCACTTTGCACCCATGGATGGGGGGCAGATCGATGATGGAATAGCAGATCACATCAGAGTAGTGGGTGACGAGGGCGCGGGGGTGGCTTCGATTATACAAATAATTTCCTCGTGTACAGGAGCAAGCGAAGCATGAATTGAAAAGCTAGGAAGTACACGCACTGTACAGACGTTTCCATCTGGTCTGGTCTGATCAGCAGTGCGAATCCATCCATTCAACCGAGAATCGAGTAACACCTTGGTAAATACAGCAAAAGAGTAACAGTATGGAGATCAAGCTCCATTTGAGTGATTCACCTATCGGTCAATGAGAGCACATCATCCAACTCGGGAAACAATGCAGAAAGATGGAAAATCAGATTCTTTTGTGTGTAAAACGGAAGAGGTAGAAGAGGGGTCGGTGAGAGGTGAGACACGAAGGTTCAAAAACGTATCATCACTGGGAATAATTATATGCGAGGAGTGAATTTGCCAACGAACTATTAGATTGGAACACTCGGGACACATGATCGCACGAATTAAATCTGAATGCAATATGAGAATGCGAGAGTTTATCGCCATAACAGTATCTCTGCCATAGATTTTAATCAGGCTTTAACATCCTTGGACCAGACATCTTCGTCCGAATAAATGTTTACGGAAAGACTTACACGAATCAGCGGTATGATTCCTTTTGGTCAAGATTATATCAACCACACTCAAACCTGATTTTATGGGCTTTTGACTGAGAAAAGCTATACGGTGGTTTCCCCCTTTCGATTCATAAACTACGCAAACATTCAAGGTTCCTCACGTTTTACTAAAAACAACAATGTCCCTTTGCTGCATAAGTTGCTTGTGTACAGATGTTGTTTGGCTGCAACGCTTTTAGCCCCCGTGGGGAATAGCGCTTCGTTTCGCTGCTGTGCTTCCGGTACACATTGCTTTTAGGAATAATTTCATGAATCACTTTTTTTTTGAGATTTGTTTGGTGCTTTTTTGGTTGGTTTCTTTCCCGCATGTTCACACCACTGGGAATTTCCTGTCTATCGTTCGTTTCAACCATGGCTGCGGAAACGGCCACACGCAAACAGACACGCAAGAAATCACCGATGAAATTTGTTCAAGGACGCAGTTACATGAAGTCGCCCAAAATGAAAATAAAGCATTTTCGACTAATTGTGTTTGTCGCATCTGATAAACTTCGGGTTGAGAAACGATACTGATGCATAGTTCCTTATAAACTTGTCTGGACAAAGACAGAAGAACACGACTGAATAGGTTTGAACGTGCTAAGCGTTGGTGGTATTGTTGATTCATAGTATCATGAAAAATGTGTAGGTGGAAAATAACATGTACTTTAGCTTTGCGTTTTTTCACCTTTTATCCTTTCAGTACAAAATAAATCATAGCTCATTGAAAGTGCGGTAATTTTGCAGACCTGAAGCAACTGACCCTTCATTCAGATAACGCTCATGGCGCTTGTTGGCGGTGGTTTAGTTATGCAATAAATAATCCGGATTAACCGTTTTATACCTCTTGACCTATCAGGCTTCAGCCAAAACGGGCAACTCATTAGCCAGTATCCACAATGTTTTCGGCACGACCTCTAGTCGCCCATTAGTCTCGAGGTAACAACATTGATTCGTTGTAGACGAGTCAAATCAAGAAGTATCGAGAAATGTTCAAAGCGTTTTATTTTCTACAAGTGTTGATGTTGCAAAGATTGGTTAAGAAAAGATGTGACGATCGTATGCGGCGCAGTGGACGGTCCTAGTCTGTATTGTGTTGTGTTGTACTCGCAATAGTTATCGAAATCAAATAGCAAAATCTCGGAATCCGAATGAAAACCCACTGGATAGCCAAAATGAACTGTGAATAGAGTTGGTTCGATTCAGTCAAACAAAAACAAAAATAACAAATGTTAACTGTGCAATGGTTCATTCTTCGCTTGATGATCAGTATCGAAAGGGTCTGCTTATTAGCCCTTCAGCTTTCAAACAGCCCGATTGCATGTGGTTGGTTGGGTTCACCAAACTGATGGAATTCTCCATTTCCTGATAGGCTGTCTGAAAGCTGTATCGTGGCCCAGTCGTACTATCATTTGATATCGTTGCACAAGCAGCAGAGTGATTCTGATTAACAGTTGTACAGTACAATTAATCATCTGGTCGGGGGACGATTCTATTCACCAACATTTTGAATAATCCGTCTAAATTAAGAGATATCAACACCAGTGCATAACTGTTATTGTGAATGTCTTGGTCTTTGGGAGTTTATGAAGGGCCACCCTTGTTCCTTAGATAATGCCAATGGTCGAGTTCTTTAAGTTGCTGTCAAGGGCGTTTTGTGGGCCCTAGGACTCTAGGTTCGAACCCGACCACTGCCATCCACCTCTGGTGATAGGTAGCTTCGCTATCATCTGAATCAATACAACATTTGACCTAGTGTGGTTCACCGTTTGAAGTTCCCGGGCTTAAGTAATCAGCGTCTCCCATTGAACAGGAGATTTTCGTGATTTTGCTGTTTACTCCGTCTGATGTTTGTTTATCGTACAAAATTGTGTACTAAAAAACATTCCTTTTATTTATGATGAAAAATCTATGAAGATGCCGATATGGAGAACAGTACGGCAGTTTTCATTTAGGAATTCGCAAGAACCAAGACTGATAAACGGTAATAACTAAAAAAAATAAGATATCAGGAAAGCATAGGAAATAATTTGCCAATTTGATTGAGTGATCCACGCCATCTAGATTTTATCATGGTTTGGTAGTTGAGAAATATTGGTTTCGGTTTCCAATCTGAGTATTCCCTGTTGGGGTCTCCAAATGAACACATAGGGTGCGCACCGTTGTCGAATCTCTACAGTGACGGAACAGCTGTCTGGAAATCTGTCTCGAACGCAGGATTGACAAGAGACCAGTAGCAATATGAATGAAGGGACCGTTTGTTGTTTAAACCTGTGTGAGCTTATATGCTTACATTTCAGCTAACAATGTACAGTGGTCATCACAGAGGATAAATATACCCTCGTATAACATGCAAATAGAAAATGTTGCTGAAGTTTGTTTCATGCACACAAATTCTGACGTTCTTGGTTAGAAGTCGGGTCGGGTGAGGTACATGATAATCGTTTTAATTGGTAATACGAGAGTGTAGATGCGGAAGAGGTATGTGTGGAAGAATAGGAACGGCAAGATGACAGATTGGGATGCAGTCTAAAATTTTATGGACAAATTTAACACCGCAGTTGATCTGATCATTACCGAGTTCTGTGAAAAAATGAGGCCACTGAGATCAATAATTCGTGACTGATTATCATCAAACCACCTGAGGAATGGTGGACACAGAGGAGTAACGGAATAGAACCGGAAAACATTGGTTAATAAAACAGGACAAAAATAACTGTGGAGTTCGGTATTGCCCGAGTTTGCCTAACTGAATAGAGGGGCTTCACCGTATATTGTGTATGGTGACACCCACGTACTTGACAGTCGTCGTTTTGGACACAGGGTTACAGGTAAGGAAATCAGAGTCCGTTGGAAATGAGGAGAGGGAAGGATTGAGCTGGCACTATGGGAACATGACTGTGTTAAGATTGAGACCAGGTTGGTTGACAAATTGTTGAATGTGGGATAGAATTTCACTGGATACTCAATGCACAATCCATAGGCATTGACAGCGTGCGTTCAGAGTGTTGACGAGTAAAATGTCACGGATATTTGAAGGTTAGTGTTCGTTTTACACAATTGTTCAAACTACATTACCGCACTTTGTTTGAGCCGATTCAGTTGTGTCCAGTAGGTTGATTTGATAAAATGGTTCACCTACGTATATCTGCATGATTTTTCCTAAAATATTAAGAAACTCTCTACTGATGATGTCCATCTACATCCCAACGCTCTTGGTAACCGTTTTATACAACTATACAGTAGTGACGAGGAAGGTTAGGGAGCAACATTCTTGGTAAGTAAGTGTTAGTGTGGTTATTCCATATCACCCATGTTCATATCGGTTCCTGATGACTGTTGATCCATTTGAGGAGTTAATGTACAACAAACTTGATAAAACCAAAATGTTCGCTTTCCCTATTCTGCAACTTCACGACGCCCATCTTCCAAGAGGAAGACGAGGATGATTCCGAGGAGGATTCGGATGATGACGATGATGATGATGATGATACGGATGATGACGATTCGGACAATGATGATGATGATGATGATTCGGATGATGATGATGATGATTCAGATGATGATGATGATGATGATGATGAT